>CAUYSK010121027.1:0-12253 GCA_963575035.1 Avahi laniger | reverse complement strand
GAGCATGGTATGGTTTTCCACCTGTTTACATCCTCGGCTATTTCCTTCCTCAATGTTTCATAGTTCTCCCTGTAGAGGTCTTTTACCTCCTTAGTTAAATATATTCCTAGGTACTTTATTTTCTTTGTTGCTATTGTGAAGGGAATTGAGTCTTTGATTTGTTTCTCGGTATGACTGCTGTTGGCGTATATAAAAGCCTCTGATTTGTGTGTATTGATTTTGTATCCTGAGACATTACTGAATTCATTTATCAATTCTAGGAGCCTCTTGGTTGAATCCATGGGGTTTTCTAGATATAATATCATGTCATCAGCAAATAGTGAGAGTTTGATCTCTTCTGTTCCCATTTGTATGCCTTAAATTCCATTCTCTTGCCTGGTTGCTGTGGCCAGGACCAAGATGGTCTTTTATGCCCATGGTAAGCTGTGGTCCCCCAGGTGGGTCATACAAATGCCCCAAGCTTTAGGAGGGACCCTGTAGCATCCAGGAGTTTGCTTGATCTCCACTCCCCCTGAGGTGAGGAGAGGAACAAGACAAATCGTGGCTGGGTACAGGAACCTGAAAGGCTTTGTAAAGCCTCATCAGGGCTCAGAAGCTGCTTTTCTGGCCACCAGGGGGAGCCGCTGCTAGGAGGCTCAGGACAAACTCTCCAAACTGGGAGGGCTGTTCACAAGAGAGGGGCTTAAATACCTGTATGCTAAGGCCCCAGGTTGGAATCCTTCCATCTTTATCAAATAGTGCAGTTTTTCTGTGGGGAGGGGTGAGCACTCCACCAGATGGCCATTGCTTGGACTGCCTCACACCCTGTAAAACTGAGTCAGTAAATGCTGTAAAGGGCATGCAAATTGACCTCCTTGTCAGTAGGTGGTGCTTGCCAGAAGGAACAAGGTGCAGTGATGTTTTTGGGACCTGTGACTGTCTCTAGTCCCTCAGAAGAAACACTTGAATCCTCCAGGTTATGGATGGGGCCCTGGAACTTCTAGGTGAGTCTTTATTCTGTGCCATAGCAGAGGTGGATGGGGGAGTGTGGCTAGGTAGGGCTGGGTTGAATGAGCTTGCTGTCAGGCTCTACAAAAGCTGGCAAGCTGGATGTTTTGGCAGGGGTCGAAGGTCTGCTCCCAGCTTCTGAGGAAAGCCGCCAGGGAAGGGCTGAAGTGGCCCCACCCAACCAGAAAGTCTGCTTGTGGAGGTGGGGCCACCTGAGATTCACAATGTGGTAGTCTTCAGTGGGCCTCACTCCTTTCCCCTCTCTTCTGTTCCATGGTCTTCCCCTGGCATCCGCCAGCAGGCAGGAGCTCAAATCAGCTGAGCTTCCCCATGACTGTGCTATAGGCAGGGAGTTTCCCCCCCAGGATCCCAGCCTGAGCTGAGAGTGCGGTCCTCCTAGGGGGTAAGGGGTGCCCTGCAAGCACACTGCAGCTAGGACCCACACTGCACTCTCCCGCCAGATCTGGCCACACTGGCTCCCTCACCTCCCAAGACCAAGAAGATCAATCCCTAACCACTCCAGGGAGAAGCGTGCTGGTCTCGAGTTGCCTATGGGGTGCCCAGGCCAGATGGATGTCCCTCCGCCTCTGGGCATGCCCTGGTCTGATGGAGCCTCTGCCCAAGCAGCACTCAGGAGTGCTGGAGAGCAGGTAGGTCATAGTCTAAGCACTCCTCAGTCTGCTGCAGGACCCTAAGAAGAAAGGCCTGAGTCACAATCTCTTGCCTCAGTGTAGTGGTTCAATTGTCTCTCTTGGCAGCTGTGAGTGGGGGAGGGGAAGGAGAGGAAAAGAGTCTGATCGTGTCTGACCCTCTCTCCAGGAGACAGTCTGCCCAGCATGTCCAGGCTCTCAAGTCACGCAGATCACCTGGGATCCACTGGACCCCTGTGACTACTGCAATCTGGGCCAAAGCTGAGAAATGTCTGTGTGTTAATGAGCAAGATGAAACCTGAGGAATTGAATCCCCCTGGGAACGACAAAGGCACATGGTGGGTAGAGAAGCAATGTGGTACCTGCCATCCTGGTTCAGGTCTGTGAGGCAGGAAGCGCTTGGTGGGGGCGGGGCTGGGAGCCTGGTGCCCTGTCCACAAGAAACTCTCAGCTCACTGGCGTCAGCAGCCTCTGGGCTCATGTGGGCAGAAAGTCTCTCCAGCAGCTCAAGAACTCATCAACTGTCAGAGATGAGAGGGAGGGAGTAGCCACTCCATCTACCCTTCTTGCTGGACTTCAAGCCCCGCAGGGGTTGATCTTTTCGGATACCTTGCTCCTTCTTGTTCAGTTCCACAACTTCTTCCCATGGAGTCTCTGGAAGGTTCTAGCACCCTTCCTTCAGACCCACATCGGATTTATGTTTGTCTGTTCATTTTTTCTCTTTCATCTAAAACTTCTTCTTCTTACTGGGACGCTCTGGCAGCTGGTGTCTCCGGTCAGCCATCTTGTTCCACAACCGCCTTTTCACATTCTTGCTTTGCCTCGCTGAGGTAACTTAGCCTACCAAGGTACTAATATCAACGTGTCAGCTTGAGGTGTGACCCCCTGAAAGTAGTAGTTTATTTTTAAAGCAGGATATCTTAGAAACCAAAAAGCTCTCCAAACAAAAAGGAATCTAGCTCTAACGATGGACTGCCCTGCGATGCATGAATCCTTTGGGGCAGGGGTCCTATACCCTGTCATGTTCATATATTTAGTTCCAGATGACATGTGTTGAGCATATAGTCTTTCCCCGATTGTGCCACACATTTTCTTTCACACTACTCATTGCATTCTTCTCTGCAACCTCGTGAAGTAGATATTAACATCTTCATTTTTAGGAAAAGGAAACTGAGGGCCACAGAACTAAAGTGACTTGCCCATGGGCAGGCAGCAGGAATGTGTCAAAGTTAGAACAAGTTCCCCATGTATCTCTGATTTCTAGTCCAATATTCTTTCATCTATACCACACTGCCTCATTTGACATGTTACAGATGAAAGGAATGCCTCCTATGTGCAAGATGCTGCCTTGAGCCTTATGGAATGATGCAGAAACAAGTACAGCATGTCTATGCCCTCCAGAAACTTAAATTCTATTTGCCATCAAATCATATTATGTAGTCAGCATCTCAAGGCCAGATTATCTCAGAGATTATTTTACCCAGGTCTAAAGAACTCTCATTGAGTCATTCAGGATGAGGGGAAATGGAAGGTGGTTAATGATGCTTTCATTTAGATGCTTTCTCATGACCAAAAGTCTAAAAATATTTTTCCTTCTATAAGCAATATCTATTTCCCCCTAGGTAAGCAGTATCCTCCTGTTAACCTCCAGCATCCTGTTAAACTCTAGCCTCCCAGGAAGTCAGCTGTTTCCCCTTGTTAGGCTGGACTCTTTCTCTATTGGAGCAGAGCTTCTTATATTGCCAAGCCTTGCCCTCTCCAATGATGGGTAGTTTTAGTGGGACCTTACGTGTGACTTTTTTTCTCTGCTCATGGTATCCCTTAACATTTCATATGCCCACATCTTTCCCAAATTTTAGATCCTCTGTCACCTTCATGCTTTCTTTGCTGTGTACCTATCAAACTTGCTGCACTCCAGAGGGATCGGGTATTGGACCTCTGTATGTCACTGTGAATATGTTCAAATTCACTCATTCATCTATGAGGTGAAAGACATATTATACTACATGTAGGTGGATATCATTGACAGAAAAAAGACATGGACCCTTTCCCTCAAATAACTCATTTTCTATTAGGAGAGATAAACAGACCATTATGGTATGGTAGAATGTGATTAGTTTTATATTGAAAACATGACTAAAGTACCATACAGACCACATAGGAACATTCAGTGCACACTAGGAAAGTTGAGGAAATATTTCTCAAGGAAGTAATGGCTGAGCTGTCTTGAATGACAGGTAGTAAATAAACAAGTAAAGAAGAAGTAAAGATTTCCAGAGAGAGAGAGAGAAAGGAGAGAGAGAGCACAATATGCAAAGGCGCTGGGGCACGAGCAGGCATTTAAGGAAAGAGTACTCTTCTGTGTAAATGGAACACAAGGCACGAGTTGGGAAGAAGATCGAGATGAGCTAGAAGGCTCGTGAGCCAAGCTTAGGAGTTTGGGTATTATCTTGAAAGGAATATGGAGCACTAATGAAGCCTTGTACATAGAGGAGTGGCAAGATTAGATTTGTGTTTTAACAGGAAGCTTCTTTCTGTGGTGTGGACGAGGGACTTGAAAGTGAGAAGGGAGAAAGACACGGGGCTGGGGAAGCCAGAGGTCATAAGGGCCTAAAAGTAAGACAGTGGCAGTGGGAATGGAACAGAGATTTGAGATATTTCAGTGAATGACTGGATATGGGTGGTGGGGAAGAAGGAAGATTTTCGTAGATTTCCTATGATTTGTGATCTCCTTGGGTAATTAGGTAATTAGGTAGATAGTGGTGTCATTCATGGAGATGAGGGATATTGGCAGAGGCAGAAGGTAGAGACAGGGACAGATGATTTTTTTATACTTTTTTAAAGAGATACTGTGATACCTAGGCTGGAGTGCAGTCAGTGGCTATTGACAGGTGTGATACCACGAAGATCAGCATGGGAATTTTTTACCTATTCCATTTCCTACGTGGACTGGTTCACCCCTCCTTAGGCAACCTGATGGCTCCCCACCCCCAGAAAGTCACCATATTGATGACAAAGTTAGCGCAGTCACCAGATAGGCATAGCACACTACAGCCCAGAACTCCTGAACTCAAGCGATCCTCACACCTCAGCCTCCCAAGTAACTGGAACTACAGGTATGCCACTCTGTCTGACTGGTTTTATACATTTTAATTTGAAATGCCTATTAAACATTCAGGGAGTTCCAGCAGACTGTTTGATACCCGGATGGCATAAGAGATCTGGCAGGTGGTATTGATTTTGAAATTATCAGTCAACATGTTCCCTTCTTGTTCTTTGAGGCCATGATACATCTTTGGTTTCTGAATCCTCAAGATCAGTTGAAAGAGACATTTTTAAGGGACAGAAACTTCCTTTGAAACACTTTCATGGTCTTGCCACCTGCTGAATGTGCCCTCCAAATGCAGTGTAGCTGCTCTAGACCAAGCACGGGTCTATGGCTTTGGTTGAGAAACATGATGTATGCAGTGGTTAAGGTATTCTTCAGAGGGTGGAAAAAGACCCAAGAAAGTCAAACTTGGTACTTGCAGTCTTGCTCCCTAGCTAAATAGCATGTATGCACCAAGGAGAACTGCACAGAATGAATAAGAAGTTGTAGGCTTCTGGCTTTGGACTTCTTTGTTCTTAAAGCTCTGTAAAGTCTTCCTTGCCTCCAGTTTATACACCCTCTAAACCATTTTGTACCACCACCAGGTTACTGTTGGTAAAATATCACTTTCATAGGTCTCCAAAACCTCCAAATGAACAAGTTCCAATTGTTACAGCTGGCATTGAAGTTTCTCAAAAATTTGGTCCTACCTTACAGAGCTGAAATTAACTTTTCCTAACCTCTACACAAACTGTCTGCTGCAACCAGGCCAATCTGCTCACTTGTACTGCAAACAAGCCAGACGTTTTCAAATTATAAACCTTTGCTAATGCTATTATTCCATAAGCTTGGAAAACTTTCCCCAAACTCTCTTCTACACTCATTCAAAGGATCTTCATTGAACACTCACGATGTACCTTCTTTGCTAATCAAAGCTCATAACAATCTCTCCCTTCCCTTCTCTATTACAGAACACATGGTTACAGTGACCATATACTCAGAATAAAATGACAATTTGAAATATATATATGTGCTATGGGACGATCAGGACAGTCTATTTAAAATTGAGACTATTCACTCATGTGGGTTGTGTCATAGAACCCCTTGCATAGTGATTTAAGCATTTTGTCTCTCCAGCTACACTGGGGTTTTTGGAGGCTGGTCCAAGTTTCAACTTTTTTGTACCCCATAAGGCACTGATCACATACTAAGTAAGGTATCTAACAGTCCTTCAGTAAGTATTTGTGTTTAGACTAACTGCTAATGTTTTCTGTTTGAGTTTGGCAACATTCTTTAGGTGTGGCCTACCCTCTGTAATTATGAAGGTAGTGCACAAGGTAATCAATGAGAGTAAGATTAAATTTGGCAGAAAATACATTTTAACAGGGGAGATTAGCCCTTCTGCTGAGTAAGCTGAGCCCTAGTAAACTGATCCTGCCTTCTTCCAAAGAGCTATGGAAATAAATCACCTTGTGGGTGAAACAGAGTTAGTCTCCATTTGCAGGGGGATTTCAGGTGTCTCCACGGTTTAGTCGTCCGCGAAAATCTCTACATATTTAACATCTGCTCTGTCTTCAAATTACCCTGACCATTTTTCTGAGACTTCATGAAAATGAGCAAGGAGCTCTCACTTTCCAAAGTGTCCACCAAAGCCAAAGGAATGTTAATTAGAGGCAGGAGGTGAGGGAGCAGGGAACTGGTCTTAGCAAAGGAAGTTAGTTTATTCCCTGGGAAAGAAATGAAATGTGAGTTCAGGAGGTAGAACAGAAACCTTTTAAACTCTTCATGGCTAGACTGGAAATTGAATGGAAGGGATAGATTGAGATGGTAAAATGGGGTAATAAATAAGTCAGAAATTTCCTGTAACCTTGGAAGAGAAGGTGATAGGGTCAAAACTGCTTCAAACTCTTCTTATTTAATAGATACTGAGGAAAACTCTAGAAGTCAGAAAACTTTTTCTGTAATGGGCCAGACAGTAAATATTTTAGGCCTTGTGAGCTACATACCTGTAGTCTCTGTCCCACAATCTTCATTTTTTTTAACAACTCTTTAAAATTGTAAAAAAAAAAAAAAAATCTTAGCTGGAGTTACACAGAAACCAGCCACTGCCGAACAACAGTTTGCTCAGCTTTGCTAGAAGATGGTGATTGTGCAAATTCCAATTCCATTTTGACTTGAAGAATACTTGGCTGGGCACCATACCTCATGCCTGTAATTCTAGCACTCTGATATGCTGAGGTGGGAGGATCACTTGAGGTCAGGAGTTCGAGACCAGCCTGAGCAAGAGTGAGACCCTGTCTCTACAACAAATAAAAAAAAATTAGCTGAGTGTGGTGGCACGCACCTATAGTCCCAGCTACTCAGGAGGCTGAGGCAGGAGGATTGCCTGAGCCCAGGAGTTTGAGGTTGCTGTGAGCTAGGATGCTGCTGCACTTTCATCAGCAAGCAAGTGCAACAAAGCAAGACTCTGTCTCAAAAAAAAAAAAATACTAATTGAGCACCTATTGTAGTAAGATGATCAACCATGCAAAATCAGAGGTGGAAGCCCTCTAAAGTAAATGTAAAGAGGTTTCTAACTGAAGAAAAGACCAAGCCTGACACTAACTAACCAGGGCTCCTCAGCCTGCAATACGGCAACTGTTCCCTGCAGGAACTGTTCTCGGCTACCTGGAGAGGGAGCAGGTTTGAGTGAATCTAATGGTCTGTGCAAAAGCTATTCAAAGCAAAAAAAAAAAAAATGGTGAGTGTGATTTGAGCAGGACACTGAGCATCTGGCCAAATTAAAGCTTGGGAACTCCCTCAGGAGGTTTCAGAACTGACTTGAATGCAGTCTGGAAGCTGGGGTCAAGGAGAGAGGCAAATGTGGAGGGTGTTTTCTGACCACAAAGGTGGGGGAAGTCCTGGGTTTTGTAATTACCAATCACCTGAGACTGCACTTTGGGAATAAGTGAAATCTCTGCAAAATGTAACTTACCTACCTGGGATCAGTCTATAATATCTTCCAGAGTACACACTGATAGATGTAAAGAAATTATACCTGAAAAATTGGAGTCTGGGGACCCTGAGAGTTCTGGTGCAAGGGAGGAAGAGGTTGGAAAAGTTCCCTTTTCCCCTTCCCCCACAAGAACCACTTTTCACTAGGGAGGACAAAGCAGGCCTGAAGGTACAAGCTACATGATATCTAAAGCGCGCCTGACAAAAAGCTTTTGAGAAACCAAGGGAGCGGCTCCCCCCAGATACTGACTGAAAAGACCTGAGGGCAACAAGTCTTAAGCCAAGATCAACTTGTCAAGAAGATAGGAAGAACAATGCTTCCCCCACCCACTGATATAGCCCAGGGCTGGAGTGTTTTAAGGCTGAATTAATGCTTGGTGTCTAATTGAGGGGGAGGCAAGGTTAGTGTGTGTGGTAACCACACCAACCACAGGTGTCCTGAAAATAACCATCTATTTCAGTTTCCAAGGTGTTTTCACAGCCATTGTTTGACCTGGAGCTTGCAACAAGGCAGTGTGGTGCCAAGACATGACAGCAATTATTCTCTCAGTTTTTACAGATGAAGAAATTGAGGCTCAGAAGGATTAGGATACTTGTCCAAATTTTCACAGCTTGTAAATTGCAGCACCACAGTCATATCTCGGGACTCTAAATCCAATGCTACTTTTACATCAAAATGGGAAACGAGTGTCAACGAAGAACATTCTTGGGAGAGGTCTCCCACTTGGCAGCTGGAGCGGGTTGGGATGCAAATGAACAATTGGAAGATAAGGACCACAGAGTCAGGAAAAGCATAAGGCTTTTACAGGGCTGTGAGTTGAAAAGGCTTTTAAACCTATGCAATTCTCAATCTAGAGTCTGTTCCAAGGAAACAGAGTTGAGTTTACAAAAAATGTTAAGGGTAATCTGAGAAAGCCACTGAGATGAAGTTGGGATAGCTCGGAGGGCTTTTTTTATCTGAGGCAGAGGGAATATTCCAGAGCAATGACTTTGCCTGCTCGGTTTCCTACAGATGCTGAGAAAAATATCTTTGATTTTGGATTAAAACACAAACTAGATGGCATATCAAAAGGGATGATAAACGACTCATTTACACAAAAACCCGCTTCATGAAATACGTTTCCTTCATCTAACAAAGGTCTGTGGAGTACCCACTACATGCCGGATACAGCGTGAGCTAGGTGTGGGACATACAGCAGCAAATGAGGCACTGTTCATGACCTCAGAGGAACATACAGTCTCGTTGGCAATACAGATCATAAATTGCTAGAAAACAATGTGATAAGTAATCTGATATATAGGAACTAGGACCAGAACTAAAACCTAGGGAAAGGGAGGAAGCTAGGGAGGGCATGTACAGTTAGTCTATAGCAGCAGTCTCCAACTTTTTTGGCATCAGGGACTGGTTTCATGGAAGACAATTTTTCCACAGACCAAGGGATGGGGGTCATGGTGTCAGGATGATTCAAACTCATTACATTTATTGTGCAGTCAAACCTCTCTGCTAATGATAATCTGTATTTGCAGCCACTCCCCAGCACTAGCATCACCACCTCAGCTCCACCTCAGATCATCAGGCATTAGATTCTCAAAAGGAGTACACAACTGCATGCGCAGTTTACAGTAGGGTTGTGCTCCTATGAGAATGTAATGCCACCACTGATCCGAGGTGGAGCTGAGGCGGTGATGCTAGTGCTGGGGAGTGGCTGGAAATACAGATTATCATTAGCAGATAGATTTGACTGCACAATAAATATAATGTGCTTGAATCATCCTGAAACCATTGATTACTGGCCCACTGCTCACCTTCTGCTGTAAGGCCTGGTTCTTTACGGGCCATGGACCAGTACTGGCCCACAGCCCAGGGGTTGGGGACCGCAGTCCTATAGCATACTGTCTCCCTGAACATCCTGACCTGATGCCTTCTCCACCCCTGGTGGAGGGAGAGAATGGTAATTGAAGGGCTGGAAATATGATAGTACATGAAACATGACACTTGGTGAAATTAACCACATAAAGTGTATAACATAAGTCATAGTTCTATTGTTCTACAATATGGTAAAAATTGCAATTTTTAAAATATTTGCATTTTAAAATGCTTGGTGCCTAATTGGGGAAGAGGCAGAGTTGGTCACCTAACCACAGGTGAGATTCTTGCAATAAAATAATAACAAGAATGAGACAATTAGACAACCAGATTGTACATTCCTCTGATGTCATGGACAGTGGCTCATTCACTGCTGTATGCCCCTCACCTAGAACACACTATATCTGGAATGTAGTGGGTACTCCATAGGCCTTTGTTAGATGAAGAAAATATGTATTTCACGAGGAAGGTTTTTGTGTAAATGAGTCATTTATCATCCCTTTTGATGCCCCATCTAGTTTGCATTTAAATCCAAAACCAAATCATACAAAATCAAATGCAAAACTAGAAACCATGAACCATGAAAAACCATGAGCAACATCTACTCCTTCCTCCATTCTAACACACTATACTTCTAGAAAGGAGGCTATGGAGCTAGAGGGATGTGAGATTAAATTTATGTTAAATGTTCAGTTGGTTAATGTCACTTGGGTAAGAACATGATGGGAGTGGTTGTAGGAAAATGTCATGATTTCAGATTCATGCTCTTTGATCTCCTGGAGATAATGAAGGAGGAATGTTTATCCAAATAGAGGTTAAAGCTACTGTTCAGGGCCACCCTGGGCTAAATTTTACCTCAGAAGGAACTGCTATGGAGTAAATCATAGTAGGAAAAAAGTACTGGTACTTAAGATGGAAAAACCCATATAAGCCACCTGCTATTATTATAATATATTGCAAGAATCTTCTCAAGTACTTTGTTCAAGCCACCTATTGTCCCTTGTATAGACATCCTGGTTTCACCTGAGTTTTAACAGATGGTGATTGCTTTATTAAAATATAATGATAATTATAGTAGCTGCTATTTATTGAATACCTACTGTATTGCAGGACAGTAAGGACAACATCGTGAATCTTCACAAATCCTTAAATGTCTACCCACCATTTCCACATCCCTCCAAACTGTAAGCTCCATAAGGGCAGGGATTTTGCCTATTTTGTTAACCAATGCAACCCAAGTGCTGAGAACAGTGTTTAACACATAAGAGATGCTCAATACACAGTTGTTCAATCAATAAATTAGAAAATTGAGACTCGAAAAATTAAGTGATTTATCCTAGGTCACACAACCAAATTGAATGTGGGGATCTTAATCCAGTTCTATCTGATTCAAAATCTGTTTGTTTCTTTCATTATACTAGGCTGACTTTTGGTAAATTTCACCCTGGTTTACAGTTCTGATGAGGGTACAGGAAGTGACATCATCCATTAAGTCATCTGGAACCATCCTTTTTCCATCAAATGCACTGAGCCAGCTGGATACACTTTACTCCCTAGCACTCATGCCTGCACTGTCTTTTGAATTTGCTAGTACCAAATAAACACTCCACCTTCTCCTTTAACAGTTCACACTCACATTTCTGAGTTGTACTTCAAAACTCCCCATTATACATCACGATCAAGGAACTGGGGCGGCAGGAGGATGCCACCGCAGCTACAGCTCTCCACACTAGCATTCGGAAAACAAAATTTGTCAATATTCTGACAACTGTCAGCAGTCAACAGTTGCAAGGAACCCTGAAGATCATCTGGTTCAATGCTCCCACCTAGTGCAAGAATAACTATTAAAAAATTACTAACTCCTTAAGGGGGGTAGGCAAGAGGACACCATGGGGTGCACAGAGCTGCAGATAAGCATGTAGATACTTCTCAGACCAACAATTTTCTAGACTTGGAGAAAAAGTTAAATAATTTACACATTAAATATTTTTAATATTATTTTATGTTAAAACCACTTCCAATATAGTTTATCAGGTAGAATATACAATTCACATAAATGTTTAAAGATTATCAGGAGACAGGAGTAGAGGTTACAACTCAGGAAATATATCCCTGAAGAAGTAACATTTAAGTGGCAGCCTGAGAGATGCATTAACGAAGTGAGGTGAAGAGTGGAAAGGGAGTGGGCTGCAGGGGGGTATCTGAAAGGAATGGTGTGGACAAGGGTTCTAACGCAGGAGAAGAGTGTGGAATTCAAAGAGCGACAGGCCAGAGTGTCCCAGGCCCATGTGCACGGGGTGCAAGTTCCATAAATACAATACCTCCTAGGAGTCTGTCTTTTCACTCACATCCTACCAGATGACTGTGGGAATCTTGAAGGGAGCTGACATGCGTACAGCTGCCCCAGCATCACCCAAAATTTCTTAGCCACAATCAGGAAGCCAGGGATACATAGGTGTCATTCGCTTAAGGGTTTTCATCCCTCTTACTAAGACCATTCATTACTTTAGCTTAGAAACTGCTTGGTTGTCGCGCCGCCCTGACCAGCAGGAAGGACGCAACACTCGAAGTTCTTCCAACAGCGTTTTAATGGGGCAAACGGCGAAGACCACGAAGCAAAACAAGCACAGGCTTATATACTGGTGAAGGCTAGGTGGCAAACTGTGA
>CAUYSK010121026.1:0-28487 GCA_963575035.1 Avahi laniger | reverse complement strand
AGAGAGAGAGAGAGAGAGAGACTGAGAGATAACACAAATAAATTATGAAAATCAGCATGGCACCTGAATTCTCAGTAACAGGATTATGAGTAATAAGATAAAGGAGCAATACCTTTAAAATTCTTAAAAGGATTGTCATCTTATAATTCTTTATCCAGCCAAACAAAAATCAAAGATGAAGCAAAAATAAAGATACTCCAAACATGGTTCAGGAACCATGCCCTAGTTCCTAAACTCTAGTAAAAAGAAAAAGGTGCCCAAGAAAATATAACATCATAGGACACTACTTGGCCCAGTGGAGAGTAATATTTATATAGCTTTAACAACTTAAATATTGATTCAACCAAAAATTGTAATGTTGAGTCTATTGGAAAGCAAATCAATAGATAATGAATGAAACTGTGACTGGAAAAATCCGACTATCAACACATTTGGGAAAATGAAGGTAAATACCAGAACAGACTGCTAGAAGAATAGAAAAAGTTCGCATCTAAGGGTCAGGATTTAGGGTAGTTGGGCAGAGGACTGCTGTTTTCAGTTTAATTTTTTAATAATATTTGACTTTTAACTATGTGTATATACTACTATGATTTTTAAAAATCATTTAAAGAATGTATATTCCTATTTCAAAACTTGATATATATCCGAATTTGGTATTTACCATTTTTCTCATACTCTACCTTGAGATCCTGAAGAACTGTGTGATGTATTTCTTTGTGTTCCTTATTCCCATTCATTCACTTAACATTTATTAAGTATGTCAATGTGTTATTGTGTGCTAGGTGCAGGGATATAACTGTGGAAGGGGCAGGATGAAGCTCTATGCTCACTCAATTAAAAAGAGAGAAAAGAGCTTTTTTTCTGAACTGGAGATGTATAAAAGGGCTTAGCAAACATAGTACATGGGGTAGAGGTAGGCATGGGTGAATGTATTGAAATTCACACCCTTCTTCTTTGTAAACAATATAAACTTCTTCATAAACCCCTATCCTGCTGAGTAGTCAGGTAATAAATTTGCTCATTAGAGTTATCTGGGTCTTCTGCTTTAATATTCTTTTGTCTTGTAGGTATCTGGGAAATTTCTAAATTCAAGTCCCTCGAAGGGGGCTGTTCCTTCACTTACCTTCTACCTTTTTAAGGGAGTGTCTGGGTTCAGGCTAACAGACCAGCCTTCCTCTGAGCATCACTGATCACTGGCAGAGAGGAGAGTGTGGTGAATTATGAAATAATGTTTAAAACTTCAGCTTGGACACAGATTGCTTCTGTCCCTCTTATTGACTAAAGGAAGTCACACAGCCACTTGGTGGGCAGTCCTCTCTTGACTTCCCTACCCAGCTGGGCCTCAGGCTACACTGTTGTGGGGAACTGAGCTGTGTCTCCTTCATAGCACATACAACACCCTAGAGAAAATCAAATATTTGGGAAATTCTGATATGAAGAGTACAGAGAAAAATAAACGTAGAGGCAGAAAGAAGAGCAGCAGTAACTATTGACTACTGTTAGGTTTCAAATTAAAATTAATTAGTGGGGAAAATATTAGGGGACAGGAAACTTGAATTAGCGGGTTCCATTTTGGAAAAGCAAAAGTAAAATAGTATGTTGATTGGATTTGCTGGAGCAGTAGGAATTGGGAGGACCTAAAACTGACCGTGGGGAAGTACTCTGCTCAGTAATCAGATGCACTTTCCAATGAGTTTAGAAAATACTATTTTCTAAAATTATTGCATAAAATCATGATTGATTCCCTCTAGAACTTTTCTATAATTGTATTAATGTTAACTTTCTCCTCAGGAGAAAAATTTAAGTACAAAAGATTCTGGAGTATGAATGAAATGCTTAAGTTGTGTACCTATGTGTTTCGATTATGTATTAGAACATGTTGCATAATTAAACTTAAATATTTTAACAATATCTCATTTGCTATATCTTTGGAGGATAATTGTAACTCAATAAAGAATTTTCCTCTAGTATGTTTTGTTTTACATAACAAAGGCAGCCTTAATGAACCTTTATCTCATTACAATGTAATACCTACCAATAGTGATTTAAATATCAAAATGAAAGAGAAAATTTATCATACGTTTTATTCTCTTTTAAGCAAGTAATTAATACTGTCTAATTCATTCATTTTTCTGATTTTAAAATTAGCATTTGGTTAAGAGAAAACTTACTGATAAAAGATGTTGACCTCTTTGATAGCAAGAAAATTTTTGATACTTTGTGAAAAGATGAGGAGATAATTATAGTTTTAGGAACAAGAAAAAATTAACATTAATTTGGCTAATTCAGAATGAAACAATAGTATTGTTTTAATATCTTGAAACAACTCTGTGGCTTTAAGTTCAAGAAAATACAGCACATATTAGTGTTATTTTATATTTATGGAGGAAGAAATTTCATCTTTTTGTTTTTTCTTAACTTTGTTTTAATTGATCAAATAATTGAAAGTCTATTTTCCCACTACATTTGAATTAACTCCACTCATATTTAATAATATCATTCTTTCATCTCTGTCATTCAACTGACCTTTTCTGTTTAATCGTAGATGAAGATATCATGAGATAAAAGACAAATTCCACCATGTCAAAAAGAACAGTAATCAGGACAGTATATTTATATTTTCCTAGATGTATAACCGGTATGGTATTAATCCCTGAGTCAGTGATGCAGTTGCCTGCACCAGCCATTGTGATGGTGGAAATGACTGGTGGGTCAGGCATGGAGCATTAATTTTGAATGCATTGATATAGACATACATTTCCCTGAAAATCATGTCGAAAGATAAAATGGTCAGCTTCTTTTAAGTACATTCCGATATACCTCTGGACAGATTGTGGGGACCAACTGATTATTTTATAGTTTTATTTTGTCAATGGAATTTTAAAAGTTTTGACAATGACTGTAATGTATTCTAAGTACCAACATATATGATCTCTACTAAATTTATAAATTTTCATACTTTGATTTCTCTTCAGATCATATAAATTTTTCACCTTTTAATAAATTTATAAATTTTGTATTTTTATGAATAGTATGTATAAAAGCAGAAGGTTCTATTTTGTTTCTTTTTTTTCTGAATCTTTAGAAATATGCCCTTTCAAATGAGATAATAGTCCTAGTGTAAGATACTTGGAAGGACATTGTTTACTCTATCGAGTTACATATTGTTATGAGTTAGTTGTATCACGATCAAAGAAGGTTCCTTGAATGTGTATGATTTCTTCACTAAGAGATATAACTTTATGAAAATAGAAATTCATATGAATCATAATGGGAAGCAAATTTTAAAATAAAATAAGATTTATTTTATATACTGCCTTCTAAAATTCCATTTCAAAAGAACCACCTTCCAGCAAGGTAATTAATGCAGTTCCTCTACTTAGGAATAAATATTAAATTCAATAGAATCAAGTGAATGGTAGTAAACTTGATTACTCATATAGCATTTAGTATTTCTATAGCACTTAGTAGTCATACAGTACATTTGATCTTCTAAAATGTGTTAGCAATAGGTTATACTTCTCATCAATACTCCTCTGAGATAAGCAAGTATTACCAAGAATCAATTTGTCTCATTTAGCTCCCATTTTATATTTCATTTGTTTTGGAAATATCTAACTGCTTTTGGAATGTAAATGCATATTATTCACCACCACTGCTGATTTCTTTGGGCTGTTGGTTCTGCGAGACTGCCTCTGTATAGTTTTTTCAAGTCATGCCACACAAACTTGACGCTAAGACATATAGTACCTGTCAGTGTCAGTGCCCAATAAATGTTTCCTAGTAATCTTGACATAACATTGGTAATCTCCTTGGAATATAAATTGTTATTCTTGATTAGTGGGGCACATTTCAAAAGATTTAGGTGGAAGTTTCAGTTATGTTTTTGCTGAATGATAGAGTTACTGCTTTTGTTCTTATTTTTAGAGTTAGGAAGAGTATTTGAATCTGAGTTTTCTAGCCTTGCTTTTTTCCTGATTCTTCAATGATAACCGTAAAGTGCCTGCCATCTGAAGATGTTCTGGAACTCCAAAATGTTACTCAAGGATGGGATATAAATAGGTTCAGAACGAACAGTGCAAAATTAGAAAAATAAAAGAAAGATTTTATATTTTATCCATTGATAAAGCTTTAACCTGAAACACTAATAACATCTTATGGTCTCTCTGATGCTTTACTCTTTTCAGAATGTGCTCAAACTATTTTGTTTCTCACAATAGCCCTTTGGTAGAGCATTTATCAATACCCCCTATTTAAACAGGGGGAGCCAAAGTTCAGAAATGTTAAACCGATCCCTAAAATAGGACTTAGATCCATGATTTCTGAGCAATGGCAAGTACGCACCCTCCATTTTACACCAGTGTTTTTCACCTGTTGGCTCAGAATCCACTGGAGGAGGGAGATTTGGGGAGGAGCCCAGAGTCACTGGCAGGAAGCGAGCATCGTGGGATGTGAAACAAATAACACTTTCACACTTATGTGTCCTATTGGTTTTAATTATGTGTGGTGTAAAATACAAATTTATTAAAAACATTACTGAGTCCATAATAGTTAGCCTTTCTGTATTTTCCCAGTAAATGCCAGAAGTACAGCCTCTATCATGTGTAGCCTGGCCATTAAAATATCCTGACTTTGAAGACAGCCCACCCAGCGTTGCAGTCCCTGCCCCACCATTTCTGGCAACATGATGTCAGACACATTCTTAACCTCTCTGTGCCTCTATATCCTTATCTGTAAAATGTGGATGATACTAGACTATTGCTCATAGGATGTTGTAAGAATTAAATGAAATTATGTGTGAAAAGTACTTAAAATGCTGCCTGGCATATAGCAAATACTCAGAAATTGTTAAATATTATTTTAATGATTAATAATGTCATCATTATAATGTATAGTTCCATGAAATGTCCTGATTTTAAAAAGAAATTTTTATCCTTCAGAGATGGAAACCACTTCTGTCTGGGGGTCTCTTTATTTTGGTTAAAATTGATACACACAGGCTGTTTGACATTTCTCTGTGATTTAAACAGTCAACTTTTAGTTATGATATAACTCAAGGTTAGGGCATATAGCTTCGGTAATGGGGAGAGAAGGCCCGTGAGATCACCTGGGTGTGCTTGGGCCTCACTTCCTTAGAATGTGACTCCTGGAACTGCAGCTGGTGTGTCTCTAGAGCCCGGAGGATCACGAGCCACATCTTTTTTCAGCTCTCATTTTCATTTCCAAAGCGTATTGCAAATCACTATGGGAAACCTTGTAAAGATGATTAAAAATTCGGAAAGAACAAGCCATTCTGTAAGCACCTTGTTAAAATAAACCACTTCTTCTTAAACTCAAGACAGCAAGAAACAGTTTAATAGCAATGAAATAAACTCGCCACCTGTTTGTGCAGCAGCGTCAAAGCGTTCTAACAAACATAAGACTGCTTTGATCATTTTCAGCCAGAAAAAGATTATGAAGCTCTTCCCTGATAGTTCATGGGGACTTGGAGGACACTGATCAAAGAAAACTATCATTACTATAAACTAGAAATCAAAATATCTGTATATAAGCTACTTCAGTACATTGTACTTCAATGGTGAATTGTATGTTTAAAAATTCAAATGGTCATCTTATGATTAAGCTAAATTTTATTGTAGGTTCTTTACCCGAAAATAAAGGACATTAAAATGTTTTTTAAGCAACTGTGTTCTTTTGTTAATGACTTTCAAATTATATAGTTGAAGTGGATTGAGGGTACAGTGTGTAGTGTATATTTTGCAGAATTCCTCCAAGTTACTCTAAACCCAATGGAGCAGAATTATATAAATGAATGTTTTGACATTCTTTCATGATCTTTAAGAAAAATTTCCATAAGTTTTTCAATTATAGTATTATATGATTATAGATTTCACTTTAAGTACTGTAATAACACAGCTGAGTGGCTTGAAGAAAAGGACAACAAAACTTTTATAATAGGAAGTCATTGGAAGGCATTTAACAAAATATATATTAAAATGCTTCAGGAATAACTATGCTTAAGGGTATGGAATCATAAATAGGAAAAAAAATCATAAACATATCATGAAAAATGTGTTAATTGATTGCAAGAAAAACAGAAGGAAAGGCAGATACCCCACCTTCAGACCACATCCATCGAAGCCAACTTCCTTTTAAAAATAGAAGAAACTGCTAACACAAAGATCCAAAAAGAAAGCAGTACAAAGCGCTAATGCAAAAGATCTTTCAATATCTAAATCAGTGGGTCATTCAGTGATTTAACGCTTTATTGAAAAAAACAAATCTGACATTTGAACTGTAGTCAGGTCTTTGGTATTACTTGCACACTAGCTCCTCAAAAACTTCACTGAAGAGGAAGAAGAGAGTTTATGAAATTCTGAAGTGGCACAGGAGGGACATAGTCCATAAGTCTAGGTTCTCCTCGCTCACTTGTTCCAAGAGTTAGGCCAGAAATCACCGAGGACTCTCCACCTCACTAAATAGCTCTGCAAAACAAGGCTACAGACCTTTCCGCCTGCTCCGGGAAAATGTTTATAGGAGAAAGACAGTTATAGCTGCAACATTTTGTGCTCCTCTTCTGAGACTAAATTTTATGTGACGTTCTGAGCTTATAAATAAATAAGATACCTGGTGGGCAAATGAGTAGGATACAAAGGAGCCGTTCTACCTCTCTGACATCATCAGTAACTGTTAATGCTTTTCCTGTGCAGTTCACTAGTCTCTTGAGAACTTGCCAATGCAGTCTTTAGAGCAAATAGATGTGTGCTATTTGGAACACAAGGATCTGTTTTATCTTACAGTAAAATATGCTAGCATTGAATTTGATACATGTGTTAGGAAGTGACATTTGTATTAGTCAAAGCTGAGAAATTTAATTAAGAATTATGTCTCTTGTTATTTTCCCCATGGAAGTATTTACAGGCTGAGCGATTTGATGACTAATGGACATATTTAAAGGGCGTCTGTCTGGTACTGATCATGGAAACCAAAAAAATAAAATAAAATTTGTTACTGTTGGCAAGTTATCATTGCAGTAGAATCATATGCTGAATGGTACCCCTGAGATTTTTTAAACACATATATATATATTCTAATAGGTACTCAGACAATTTTGACTTGCAAGGGAAGGATACTTCAAATTGGCTGCGGAGGCTCAAACAAATCCACATGCAGAAGATGCCATTCAGTTTGGTGTCTTGCTAATGAAGAGAACCTTAAAAAAAAAATCAACAACTTATTTTATCTAAGTGTGGCAAGCCCTGTGTTGCACAAAAGGTGAGGTTTACCTTCCTACTTAAAAAAAGGGTGTACTTCAGTGATCACAACACAATGATTTTAAGGTACCGACTAGTAATGTTAATGAGAAAAGCTGGCTAGGTATATAAAAAACAAAAAGCAACAGAGAAATGAGCAAACAAAAACTGCACCTCAGTGCCCAGTAGCAGTTAAAACAACTGCTCTTGGCCTCAGGGTCTGGGAGCAGAGAGGGAGCGGTGGGGACTGTGTCTGCATATTGCCGGCCACATCAAAAAGGGAGACACCACTTGGCTCAGCTAGTTGTCGCCATGTGGAAATGAGAGTCCAGTGACGCCAGATTTTATGGCTCTTTAAGAGTCACTGGAAATCTGGGTTTTACGTGAAATCTTTCATTTTGAAATGTTCCTCAGAACTCAGATTTGAGGGGGGAGTTGAGAAAAACCCTTGCAAGCCAAAAAAAAAAAAAATCTCTTTTTGGACTAAATCTGAACCTTGGGCATAGACCTTTGATTAGTTCCCTTCCTGTTGCTACATGAGTAATATCTGTAAGCTTGTAAAGGAAATGCTTCCTAGTATAGGAATGGACAGAAAGACTAGGTTACATTGCATAGCTGAGTAGTTAAGAGCTTGACCTGTGGTTAGGTTGCCTGTGCTTATATCCTGGCTGTGTACCCAGGACATGTTACCAATTCTCTCTGTATCCCAGTTTCCACTTTAGTATAATAGGAATGATAATGCTCCAGATTTAATAGAGTTGCTGTGAGGATTCAGATGTGCTAATCTATATAAACTGCTTAGCACAGTGCAGGTACATAGTAATTGCTCAAATAAACATTGGTTATTATTATTTTACAATAAACTGATATTCAAAGGATTGGCTTATTTTTTGTAGTTGAAGAAAACATCCCCTATAAATATGGGGGGTCTGTTTTGTGTTGAAGAGTATGGATTAAGAGCAGACATTCTGGAGTTAGCAAGCCAGGTTACACTGCTGTGTAACCATAGCAAGTTAATTAATGTTGCTAAGCCTTGGATCTCTCATCTGTAAAATAGGAATACTAACCCTCATCTCAAAGTCATAAAAATTCAGTGAGATAATATACATAAAGTCAGTGTCTGACATGTAAGTCAGTAAATGTTACTTGATGTTATGATTGTGCCATTATAATATTTTCCTATTCTTTGGAAGTTGTATGTGTGCAAACACTTTTTTAACCATTTATGTCTCATTATATGTATTTAAGGGAAATGACATTGCATTTGATTTACAAATTAAGCGTCATCTTAATGAACCACATTACAACAGTGGTTCTTAACCAGGGTGATTTTTGCCCTTTGGGAGACATTTGGCAATGTCTGGAGACATTTTTGGTTGCCACAACTGAGGGGGGTGCTACTGGCATCTAGTGGGTGGAGACCAAGGGTGCTGCTAAACATCCTGTAAACACAGGACTGCCCCCATAACCAACTATTGGTCAGCCCCAAATGATAGCGCTGAGCTTGAGAAGCCCTGCCTTACAGCTATATAACCACCATAATATTTAGTTTGTAATGTTCTTGCTAAGCAAAGAAAGGGGACTATTTCTTTTTTTGAAACCTAACTTTCACATAGGTGCTAAAATGTAAATTGAAATCTGTAGAACCACATCCGATAAAATATTTAAAATTGTATGTATCCCTCTTTTCTTCTAGTTACAAAAGTAATTCAAGCTGGTGAAAATTTAAAAACTACAGAAACATATAAATAGAAAGTGAAAGTCCCTTTTATCCTACCCATCCCTACAGAAAATTATTGAAAATGCAATAGTTTGAGTTCTGTTACTTAAGATTTTTAAATACAGTCATGTGCCCCATAACAAATTTCGGTCAGTGTCGGACTGCATATATGAAGGTGGTCCCGTAAGATTATAATGGAGCTGAAAAATTTTTATCACCTGGTGACCTCGTAGCCATAGTAACATCCTGGCCCAATGTATCAGTCACATGTTTGTGGTGATGCCAGTGTAAACCTACTGATCTGCCAGTCATGTAAAGCCACAGCACATACAATCACGTACAGTACCTACTACTTGATAACAAATGACTATGTTACCAGTTTATGTATTTACTATACTTTTTATCGTTTTTAAAGAGCATACTCCTTGTACTGTAATAAAACAGCCTCAGGCAGGTAGTTCCGGAGGTATTTCAGGAGAAGGACTGCCATCATAGGAAATGACAGCTCCATGTGTGTTCTTGCCCCTGAAGACCTTCCAGTAGGACAGGATTGGAGGTGGAAGACAGTGATATTGATGATCCTGACCCTGTGTAAGCCTGGTCTAATGTGTGTGTCTTTGTCTTAGTTTTTAACAAAAAAGTTTAAAAAGTAAAAAAAAAAAAAATGTAAATATGGAGAAAACTTATAAAATAAAAATATGGAGAAAGAAAATGTTTTTATACAGCTGTGCAGTGCATTTGTTTTCTAAGCTAAGTGCTATTACGAAAGAATCAAAAGTTAAAAAAATTTATAAGTTTGTAAAGTAAAAAGTATCAAAAAGTTAATTTATTATTGAAGAAAGAAAAATGTTTAAATAAATTTAGTGTAGCCTAAGTGTGGTGTTTATAAAGACTACAGTAGTTACAGTAATGTCCTAGACCGTCACATTCACTCACCACTCACTCAGAGCAACTTCCAGTCCTGCAGGCTCCGTTCATGGTACGTGCTCTATATAGGTGTACATTTTTTTATTTTATGCACTGTATTTTTGCTGTACTTTTTCTGTGTTTACATCACAAGCACTTACCATTGTGTTACAATTGCCTATAGTATTCAGTACAATAACATGCTATCCAGGTTTGTAGCCTAGGAGCAATAGGCTACCATATAGCCTAGATGTGTAAGAGGCTATGCCACCTAGGTTTGTGTAAGTGCACTCCATGATGTTTGCACAAGGACATGATCACCTGACGATGCGTTTCTCAAGGTGTGTCTCCATCGTTATGCAACACAAGTCTGTACATGGGCATACTGTTCTATAATTTACTTTTTAAATATTAATGTCTTTCTTTTCTCTTCCTGAAAAATTCAGTTCTAAAGCCATCGTGTGGGGCACGGCAGGGAGACATTCAGGAAGGGTGGCCTGGCATGTGGTAATGGAACCCAGATCGGGTAGGGAGGCATCAGTGTGCGATGGGGTTGGGGACCAGGCATGCGGTGTTAGAGCCCAGGCAGGGTGAGGAGGGCATCCATGTGTGGGCAGCCCAGTGTAGGGTGTTCACAAAGGCCAAGTGGGATGGATGAAGAGCACAAAGAGAAAGTCTGATGCAGGGTTTTGAGTCCAGATGGGAGAGAGGGAAAAAAGCAAGGGTGTGCTCAGAGGATGATGACATAAAAGCTAGCCCGAAGCTAGCTAATTGATGTGACAATTTAAACATCAGAGGAAGTAATATAAATAAATAAAGCTAGGAACAGATTAAAACCCATTGAATAAAATAGAAAACCATGATTTCATTATGATATAATAAATAGATGAATAAAATGAAAGTTTGATGAGAAATGGAATCATTATAAAGGTAAAAGTAACCTCTCCACCAAAATACATTAATTACAGAGGGAAAAACAATAACTGTATAGTGGAAAACTGGAAAGACACTGCCTTAATACAATGGTCAAAGTTAATATCATCGGTAATGAGACAAGTCAAAATTGTCAAAATCCTACTAAAATTTTATGGTAGCCAGCTTCTAAGAAGGTGATCCTCCGCTCCTAGTATTCATGCCTTGTGCTGACCTGTGTCGCCAACAGAGTGTTAGAGAAATGATGGTATGTGAAAGACATTGCTCACTCTGGGGGAAGCCAGTTGCCGTGATGTGAGGATACTCAAGCAGCCCTGGAGAGAGGGCCACGTAGTGAGGATATGTTGTTCCTGCCAACAGCCAATGCTAACTTGCCAGCCATGTCAGCACGCCACCTTGCAAACAAATCTTTTAGCTCTAGTCAAGCCTTCAGATGACTGCAGTCCTGGCCAACAACTTGACTCTCAGCCTCACGAGAGCACCATCCAGCTAAGCTTTTCCTGATGGACTATGCAAGATAATGCTTTATTGTTTTGAACTACCAAGTTTTGGGGTAATTTGATATGTAGCAATGAATAACAATATAGATGTAGTGAGAAGAACATGGCGTTGCTTCCATGATATTCCTGCCAAAGATGCATAACCTGAATCTGGTCCTAATGAAACATAAAACAAATAGTAATTGCAAAGCGTTCTGCAAAATAACTGGCCTGTACAGTCAAGACATAAAAGTTAAGGACAGACTGAGAAACTGTCCAGGAGTGAAGGAGATTAGAGACGTAAAAACTTTCTTTGTAATGCCTGATTCTGAACTGACTTTTTTGTCAATGTCAGAGGACACTGTTGGGACAATTGGCAAAGTATGAAGCTTAGGGATTAGATGATAGTAATGTGTCAATGTGAACATTTTATTTTGATGATTTTATCGAGGTTGTGTAGTAGAATGTACTTGTTTTTAAGAAATCCCACTGAAGTATTCATGGGTGAGGAAGCATCAGGTTAGTAGGTTACTCACAAGTAATTATTGGAAAAAAGTTATTTGTACTGTACTTGCAACATTTCTGTAAGTTTAAGATTATTTAAATTTTTTTTTAGTTATGAAAAAGAAAAACATAATAGGTCATAGAATATGCCCTTGGCCATATTGTCCTTTTTTACAGTGATGCATAGTATTCCAGTTTTTTTCAGTATAAAAACATTTATTTGTTTTAACCATTCTCCTTTTGATGGGCATTTAAATTGCTTCCAGTTCTTTGCTATTAGAAACATCCAGTTCGTTGTTATGAACAACACTAGTAAATATCATTATAAACATATTTGTGCCTTGTTCACTTTTTGCCCAAGAAAAAATCCCCAGAAGTCAAATTGCTATGTGAATGGCTATGCATCCTTTAATCAGTTTAATCATTAATCATTCAGGGAAGCTGCATAAATTCTTCTTAAAAGAAAATGAGATTTATAATTTGGTAGTTATTTTTATTTTTTTTTATCCAGGAGAAAGTAATTTCTGTAAGAATGGGAACTTTATCTATCTTGATTTTCAACATCCCCAGCATTCAGATAGTCCCACACACTCAGTATATATTTGTTGCAGCAATAATAATAATGAACATTTATTACGTGCCTGGCACTGTTCTAAGGAAATTAATCGAGTTTTTCCTGGCAACAGCCCTATGAGGTAGGTAGTATGATTATTTCCATTTTGCAAATGAAGAAGCTGAGGCACAGAGAGGCTAGGTACTTGCCCAGTTTCATACAGCTAGTGAATGGTGGAGCCAGGAGTCAGGCAGTTGTCCTTCAGTTTACAAATAACCACTATGCTATACTGAGTCTCTTGCTGAATAAATGAATCAATGAATGAATGGCCAAAATGGCTAATATATTTATTTGATTTTTTGGCCAATTACAAATTCCGGCTATCTTTTTGTTTTGTAAATGAAAATTAGAAGGAATGAACTGCCTATTTTGTAAGACCCAAATTAATTTTATGGCCTTCTGGACTAGGCTGTACTTACTACCCAATGATACTCCTACTAGAATTAATATCCGTACAGGTATAAGCTGTAAATCATTCTTATCTGGAGAATTTATGGATATGTAAACAGAACATTTGCTCCGTATTGCAAATGAAATAGTTCAGTCTGGGCCTACAGCTTGAGTCTAGTGGAAAGAACTTTTATTAGTTGTTTTTCAAACACATATGCTGTTCTCCACCTGGGCTCCTTTGCCCCCCCATTCCCTGTACCTGGAATGCTCATCGTCCACCTCCCATGCCGGAAACTCTAACCATCTTCCAACATCTCGCTTGATAGCCACCTCTTCCACTGAAGACTGCTTTTACCCTCTCATTTTTCTTACTCTCCTCTCGAAGTTCTTTCCTTCCTCAAAATTCCCTGAGCCCCTTTCATAAGACTCTTGTAGGAAGACTGCATTCTAAACGTAGCCTTATGTTACTCATGTAAAGTTCTATCTCTCCCTAATAGACTATATTCTCTTTTAGTTTTATTCATTTTATAGACTTCCAATATGTATTATAGTATTTTGTACAGATTATGAAATTAAGTTGTTTTTTTTTTTTTGGATGAGTGAAGAAATTCTCTCAGGGAAATATATCTTGAATTTTTAAAATATTAAATAAGAAGACTAATGAGATTAGCTTTGAATATTATATATTCCACATTATCAGGACTTGTAAAATAACAAATGAAATACTTAGACTTTTTTTAATCTGATAATTTGTATTTTGTCTTTAGCTTATAAGGTATCCAGAAACAAGATGTATAATTAGCATTCATTTCTATGAACCCTTTTGTTCTATTCATGGCTACAAATATCAACTTTGCTTCTACCCACAACTTTAATTCTCTTTTGTTTAAATGAGTGGTTTAGGGATATCAAAGGTAATAAAATCAAAGAGATAAGTGGAATTTTTTTTTCAAAGACTAGTACTTAAGAATGTGTTTGTGTTAGAGAATTTTAATACTAAATTTGTTTTCAAGTGTTTATATAATACCAAATCTCTTTGCCAACTGGAAGAATGACTGTCCTTGAATCCTGTTCTGAATGAAATATTAAAATATAATCCCTCTTCACATATATATTTTTTTTAAAAAAAGAAAACTTCAGGAATGTTAAGTATTGTCATTTGACAGGACTGTACTTTGTTGCTTAGCAAAGGCAATAGCATAGCCTTCAGGCCAATTGTTTCTCTTTCCCCATAAGGAGTTCATTCCTTTATTCACAGGATAAGGACGCTGCTGAAGGTTTTTGTTGCAGAAAAGCTTCAACAGCAAGCCAAAGAGAAAGTTCAAACAAATATTATCAGTCTTTTAAAAATGCCATTGCTTATGTAAATTAACTGTGGTCCTTGGGTGCTGGTGAGCTTCAAGCATCCTTGAATTTGTTGGACATTAAGTCATGTTTTATTTATATTTGGTGTATGGTATGTGTCTTCTATCTAGAAAGCTCTGACCAGGAAGAATCTCATTTAATCTAAGGTTAGTTAGTGCTTTTCTGTTTGTGTTTGTTTGGGTTCTGGATTTTTTTTTTAATATTACCTTCACTATTTTGTGTTTTCCAGAGGATAATTTAGAGGTGATTGTATTATTGTGGAGTACTTCTGTATGATCTTACAATCTTTGTTTCTTACTGTTATGCATCTAGCCATTGAATTTATTCAAGATTCTCCAAACCGTGTTTATAATTACTGATTAAAACTTCAAGAAATCTTTTTCTTCGGAGGTACAGTATTTTTATATTGTCAATGATACAATCTTAATGCCTTCTGACTAAAATGTGCAGACTTGTACATAGTCTGAAATATGTTCACAACAGTAAAGCCGAAACATGCTTATTTTAAAATTTAGCCTAGTTGGTTCCTCTTCATAAGCTGTCCGGATGTTACACTAGTTCTGCCTGGCCTCTCATTTATGTTAATGTGAAGATCTTGATCATAGTCTTTGTAGATAAAATTCATTTGGGGGCAGCTGAGATTCTCCCTACTGTTTCTAATTGTCTTGTAAATCTTCACACTTTATTTAGGAAAGAATGTCTTTGGGAGGTATGCCTTATAAGTAATAAATGATTATTTTGTATAGTAGATGCAGGATTTTTAAATGGGCATTTTACTTTTTATATATATATATAGATCATATTAGCTATAGAGTTTTGGTTTGTTTTAAAGTAATTCCGAGAGAACTTCAGCAATTACTTCTGTGATGATCCTTGGGAGTTCTTGGTAGAGGGTATCTTTCCCCTTAGATCTGTAGCTCTGTGATGCATATATATATAAACATGCCTTTGTTCTCAAAGTCTTTTTCTATCTGATTATGTAGTATCCAAGTGCTTTGTCTTAGCCTGTCATAGTTTTTTTTTTTCCTTGTGCCTTAGCCTGTCATTTGTGTGAGTAACTTTGTTTACATTTAGCAAAGGTATTGAGTGCATTTTTGGTGAGAGAAGGGAGTGATGAAGGAAGTAAGGAGAAGAAATCAGGAGAGTGCGGTGCATGTGAGGGACAAAGCGGGGAAGAAGTAGGAAGAGAAGACGGGAATGGATGTGAGGGAGGAAGAGCAAGCCAGAGGCAGAACAGGGGTTATGCTGTGGGGGTTTGTGAAATCCAGGGGGCCTGGTCGTGGGGGAGGGAGAGCAGCAGAGCAGCATTTTCCTCAGGCTTGGGCGCAAGCTTGAGAAACTACTCATGTATTAAAGAACCTCAGCTGGGATTCGCTGAGGACAAATGCTGTACTGTGTTAGTCATCCATTATCTGCTTCTATTTTTGCAGGTTCTGAATGATGACTGACGCGGGTTTGTGCGATATCCCTCACAGTCGCTGTCATTCCGGAGCGATAAGGAGCCCGCACGTCTAGCCCCAGCGGCAGCGCCAACGAGCAGCTCTGGAGGGAGGGAAGCTTCCGCCTGCGGACCGGACAAAAGTACCGCCTTCCCACGGGCTTCTGCCTGCGGCTCGTGACCGCGACGCCTCGCCCGGCCCGGCTCGCTGCTCTCGCCGGCGGATGGTGTGTGGCCGCCGCAGGACGCCCGCCGCGCCCGGGCCATGAAGTAGCGGCCGCTGCCCGACCGCCGGCCCCAGCCCCGCGCAGCGCCGCCCGGTCCTCTCCCGGCGGGGCCGGAGCGGCGTGGACATGGCTGGCCGCGCTCGCAGCCTGCTACTTCTCCTCCTCGTGTTTCGGAGCAGCTGCGGGGGTTTCAGAAGCCCACTTTCTGTCTTCAAGAGGTGGGTGTTTGCTGTTTGGGTGGTTTCTGTGCATGCTGTGTAGAAATGGAATCACTTCAGAACCAGAGCGTTGGCGAGGCGTGCAGGATTGCTTCTCTTTGCTGACAGGACTCGGAATTTGAGCACAGTAACTTCTTGTGAAGTCCCTGTTGCAGAAAAAGCCCACTGCATTGTGGCTAAGCTGCCCGGGCTTTCACAACTCCAATTAGAAGTTGTGATTTCCAATACTAATCACTGCCTCTTGGAGAGATATTTTAGAAACTGCGAAATAGTCTCTTAGACTTGAATGCCTTCTTGTTTATAACAGTTCAGAGAATAAAATACCAAAATATATCAGTGATGAGGAGAAGCAGATTATGGACCGTAATAGCTCACAAGGAAACACCAAGTTGTGTACAAACACCTCATAATTACCATATTAAATATTTATGCTCTTGTACATTTGTAAGTCACATCTCAGTTTTTTATTTCCTCCTCATACAACTCTGTCTCCAAGCAAGATTATGGTTGGTTTTTCGTTTCTGACTAGTTATACTGGCCACTCAATATATAGCTAAACAGAAATTTTTACTGGGCTGTGGTTAATATCTCTGCCATTAGAAAATTGGCATGCCTGTGATAATTTCTAATGTATTAATACTGTATCTTCATTAAGTAGGAACAAATATATATTTTGATAAGTTTTTATTGAATCTAGTTTTAAATGTAGCCTGCTTGGTTGTGTTGATTATATTTTGTTTACAAATTGGGTATATATTGTTCTTGGACTACAAAATGTCATTCCGTGTATGTTTAAAAACATTATATAGTCATCACATCTTTAGAGTTTTCATTGGGTCTCAATCAGTAATCTTTAACTTAAGGTCATAAAATTCCCTTTTTCCCCCTTCTCATGTTGAGTTTAGATTCCATTATGTTCAATAATGTTGACATTGTCTTCCTTTTTAAGGTTTAAAGAAACTACCAGATCATTTTCCAATGACTGTCTTGGTGCCACCAGACCAGTTATTCCTATTGATTCATCAGATTTTGCATTGGATATTCGCATGCCTGGGGTTACACCTAAGCAGGTGAGAGAAATTCTATATTTTATTATTCACTTGTTCTATATATAATCCATAATTAAAACAAAACCCTGCATTTATAGTTGTGGTAACTTCTTTACAAGTTGCCGTTTGCTTTCAAGACTCTTTAGATAGGACTAGAATAATTGACCGTTTTAAAGAGGAGTAAATCTTTCAGTTAAATTTCTTTAAAAATTTTTACCTATATTGTTAGTTATGATTTGAAATGGACCTTGAAAATGTACGTTTTGAGATTTTCCATGGAGTCATAGCCTCTGTAATATAACATATAAGTATGCATTAAAATATGAAAAATTATTCTAATAAAGGGAAATGATATTGAGCAGCTGCATCTAAGAGATTACTTTGTTGAAATACTTCTATCACAGCCACAAGTTGAGAAATAAAAATGTGTATTTACTGCCAAGAATTTGAAAAACAAAAATTCCACATTTTCGAAAGTTAAGAAAACCGTTCATACAGGTGGCTGATTGTGAGTTTTCTTTAGCCTGACTGACTGTTATGAGAGATACATTTTGAAGAAATAATGGCAGAGCCCATAAAAATATGTCTTATAGAGCATTTGAGTAGAACTGGGTTGTTGCTAGGGCTTTCCTATTTTAGTTACACACAAAAAGCTCAAACCTACTGCTGTCATGTGTGCAAGGTGTTTCATTAAGCATAAAAAGGCCAGAATTAATTATGCTTTGCAGCCAGGCAGTGCAGGAATTTATGTGTGTCATTAAAAGATAGACCTCTCCTTCTGAAGGGCTGCAGAGACAGGGAAAGACCTGGATGTTGTAGAGCTACAGTGGCTGATGACTCATTGTTGCAGATAACATTCTAGTTTTCTTTTTTTTCTTTAGTCCTGGGAAAATAAAAGTAATACTTACTTTTGAAATTGACATCCAGAAACTCTAGAAAATGCACGTGGGCCTTTTTTTCAGGGACTAAAGATTGGCATTCATTTAATTTGAAGACCTGCGTATGATCTAATTATCTTTAAATAACCACTTCACCACTGCAAAAATGGCCGCCCCCCCCACCCCATCCCCAAATGACCATGCAGATAGCTTCTTTGTGCATTCCACTGTCACTGTCCTGCCCTTTAATTTCATAAGCTCTTTATTTAGTAGTTAGCCAAAAGAGGTGTAATAAGACTGAGACTAGGAAAGAACAACAGTTGCTCACTTGTGAAATGTTCCTGCTTTTGTCTCTTACTTTTGAAAGTGATTTTTTCCCCTATGTTTGCTTAAGCTGAGTTTATATTCTTTTAAAATATCCACAAATTGGTTTTTAAGCACTCTTTTTCCCACAAGAATATCATTATTTTATCAAATAGTCATTGTTGTAGTTTTTTACTATTGTTGTTTTTTCCTTCTCATTATTTAAGAGTGATGACATTTAAATTATTTAACAATAATAATAATGGGCAACTGTCAGAAAGAGTTCCTAGAGAAATTGATTATAAAAGGATGTGGAGGAGCTCCATTTTCATAAAATAGAATGTTTATTAATTTTTATAGTCATGTAACTATGAAAATAACTCTATGGAAAAAGAACATGCACTATTTAAATTACCCCTTTTTATTTTGCACCATCTGTATTCACCTTTGCCTCGTGCAGTGGACATTTGCTAGGTGGCTTTCCAGCAAGAAGCTCGTTGCCTCCTTGCTCCTTCTCTGAGACCATATTGCTCCCAGGAGCTGTCTTCCCAGGCTGCAGAGGTGGAGCACATGGATACAACTAGTGAATGATTGCATCCTGCCTCCCTTTCCACAATGATTGGTTCAGGATAAAGTGTGTGACCCAGACCAGTCAAATCTTAGGACTTCTCCTGGAATGCATTGCTCTGTTGCATGTAAGCAATAGACTTGTAGGGCTCAGGTCTGCTGCGTCCATGAGGGAGCCCTGCCTAGAATAAAACTAATGCCATAGAAGGCAGTGCAAACAGATTGAAAGAATGTAGATTCTTGGTGACATCACTACTTACGGAGTTTTCAGTTATGTTAGCCTTTATTGTTTCAACCATATTGAGCTGGGTTTTGTCTTATTTGCAGCAGAAACTGCCTGACTGGACAAATGATTCAGTTACTCTGCTTGATCAGCTCAGAACTGGTTGTTGAATATTTCTTCCAGTTTTTTCCATCACTCTCTATTGACTACATGCCATGAGTACTTAAATTGGCCCAGCTGACATTGACATAAAGGTCATGTACCTCATAAACTTTTATGAGAAATGATAGACTCTCTATTAAATATACCCAGGAAGAGGCAGATACAGAACCCCTGGAACCTCTTTCCTCCTGAACTTGATATTCTTGGTGAGGAAGACCCAGAGCTGTGATACCGTGAGTACTTTTGGTGAAGAAAGTATGCTTTTCTTAAAATGCAGATAAAACTAGAGTTAACACTGGTCCTTAAGAGGAAAGGAGATAAAAAGGAAAGAAAGAAAAATGAAAATGTAATACAGAAAAGAAAGAAAAGGTAAAGGAAAATAAGAAGAGTTTACCAAAAAAGTCTAAGAAAATACAATGATGAAGAACAAAAATAAAGGGAAAAAAGTCATAAATAACTAGAATATGAAGATGAACATTTAAAAAAATCATATAAGAAGGCAGCACATTTGGCAGTCCCATGGGTCTGTCTCTTGCTTCAACAGTGGACGGAACAGACCTGGGGACTTCCTTTAAAAAAAATAAATAAAAAATAAAAAACTAAAAATCATATAAGAAAAAGAGGAGTAAGGAAAATGTAAAAACAAGGGAAAGACATTAAGACATTAAATGGCAGAGGCTCAAGGAGGGCAACAATATTTAAAGAAAGAAGGAACAGAGGAGCAAGAACTTGAGTTGATAATTGAGGCAGACCATACTGGTGAAAGAAATATATTTGTTCAACAGATTTTTTATAAAGTACATCTTAAGTTTTGAAATATCGAAAGCTACATCAATAAATCCAATGTAAATCCTTTCCTTGGCAAAGTTGAGATTTTGAGATTACAAACAATGAGAGTTTCTCTAATAAAGAAACTAGCAGATATAGAATAGAAGTGGAGAGAACCGTAGACAATATAGATAGTACAACTAACTAATTTTACAGGTGGAATCCAGGCAGATTAGTGTGTTATCAAAGGATATCCAGTTATGTCAGGCCTCTAAGTTGCAGTCCATTCTGCCATCCTATAGGACTACAGAGTGGCAATTAAAAATTTTTCCTATTAAAGTAGATTCGATTGAATCCAGAAAAAGTGACTTATTGTCTGCTGCAGTATCAATTTTATAATCAAAGTGAGCTCACTCTTTCTCTTCCCTGACTTAAAAAATTTGAAAATAATTTTTATTCTTTTTTATAAATTTCCTGTTAATCAGTGTTTTTTCAGTCTTGGGAAGATTAGAGAGAAGAGTAGACAGCCTTTAAATAGCCTAACAGAGAGATAAAAGATCTGGTGTCCAATGGCACTGGCTTCAAATCTAGCAGAGCCACAAAGTAGTAATATCTTGAGGCTTCTCTTTTAGCACTTTTTCTTTCTTACTTGATTCCCTTTCTCACCCAGGACCCTGTGGACTTTGCTCTTACAAACTCTCATATCAACATACAGAACAATTTGATAAACTGCCATTTTATGTTCATAGTAAGGTGGTATCATCTATTGGACATTTTAACGGTCCCATGGTGTTTGATTTTAAAATAAAGTAAATAAAAGTATAATTACAGTGATTTTGCAAAAAATTTTACTATCTAAATCAAACTTAAATCCAGGGATAGAACATAGGCTTTGAGGCCAGGCTGGCAGCATTCTTGTCCCCACCCTTGGACTGTCACCTCAGGTATATTTCTTAACCTGCTAGTCCTGTTCCTTCATCTGTAGAAGGGTAATAGTTTTCCACCCCAGGAGTGTTCTGAGGACTGAGTGAGGTAACATTCAATTGCCCCACACGTGGTAAGTTCTCAGAACATGTGCACTAGTATTATTATTATTATTATGTGTGTTGAGAGAAATGCGAAGGAACCTTAAGATGAGAAAGAAATTGGTCACCCTTATGTTTCAGTAATAACGTCATGGAGAAGGTAAGACATTGCAATAATTCTGAAAGAGTGGAAAGGTAGCCAAATGAAGAAAGATAGAAAGGACAAACCTAGGCAAGAGAAACCTGGATAAAGTAAGTGAGGAAGTAAATCTTTCGGTACGCTTATTCTTAAAGTGTCATTTTCATTAAAAATGGCCCTGGGATAAGGGAATGGAGGATCACTGAGAATGGGTATGTTTTTCTCAAAGTTCTTACACATCTTTTATACTGTTTGGAAGAGAGGATATGAAAAGAAGTTTCATCAATATGAAGCCTTATTCATAACACACATACACACACACACGTTTGAAATCAGCCTGGATTTCTTCAGTGTCTGCTTTTCTGAGGACTTTGTACACAAAGTCAAAAGTGGTGGCTTCAGTGGCCAGCCTCTAGGAGGAACAGACACTTTTATCTAATATATGTTCTTTCAAATCTTAGGTTTATATAGCATTTTATTTATTTGCTATTTGTTCAACTTAGGTCCTCTGCGTTACAAATGGAAACTAATTTGTAAAAAAATATAATTCTACAAAATTAAATATTTTCTTTGAATCTAGCATCTTGAAACCTACATTAATTGAATTTCTTTCAATTAGGATGTGTTTGACTGTCATTAGTAGTCATTTTCCTCTCTCATTTTGGGAGTGGTTTGAGAACGACGGAGGAATATACTTTTGCCTTTCTGAAACTCTTGCAGATTCTTGTCTCATTCAGTATCTGTCTTTTGAAGACTCACAGATCATGCTTTGAAATCAGAAAGCAGCCTTTTCGTGTGTATCTGAGTGTAAATATCTATCACCAGGAAGCAAAACAATTTTGAGTTTAAAGATTACATTAGATACCCCAGAACAACAGATTGAAAAACCTGAAATTACAATCTTATGTTATCATTTATTTTAAAATAATGACAAAAGAATATATTTATTGAAATAAAGCCAGAATGAATAAAATACTCCTATGAAATTTTCTCAAAAGCTTCCCACTGCCTGGACATGGTGGCTCACGTCTATAAGCCCAGCGGTTTGGGAAGCCAAGCCAGGAGGCTGCATTCCAGCCTGGTGGCAGAGCAAGATCCTACCTCTAAAAAAAATAAAAAATAGAAAGAAGCTTCCACTGTGTTTCTCTTTGCCTTTTTCTCAAATGAGCAATCATTAGAAAATGTTTACTAATAACTAATATACTTTAACTTTTTTATTTCTAACGGAAGAAGAAAGAGATTCCCCTTACCTCCACAATGCATAAATAGTCTTTAATAAGAACCCAGCTTTCTTGGGCTTTTCTTTCTGCATGCATTTAAGGAATCAATTTAAAATATCAAGCCATAATCATAACATTGTTTATAAGTAACAATTACCAGAATATCTGTCTTAGCAGAGGTAATATACAAGTTAAACGCAGAATTGTTTTTCTTTAATTCAGAATGCTGCTTAAATTAAACTGCTTTATGTAAAGCTATTTAATTATATAGAATTGTGGCTTTTGGCTACTTTTGAGGCTATTATAATGATAAATTTATATATTTTTAATCCCATCATTATGAAAAAAAGATGTACTTATCCCCAGTGAGTGCTAAAATCTCAGGGCAAAATTAGCAAGGACCCCAGAAAAATGAGGCTTTACTGGAATAGTTCTTGTATTTCAGGGGTTGTGACTTCCTTATCCCCTTCCCTCTAGTTATTAATATATAATAATATGTGCATTCTTTTGAAATTAAAATTCCAAGTTTTCTTTTGGGCATGACAATAAAAGGAAGGGAGACACCCCATATTCCCATTTCTCTCTTTCCCCCTACAGGCCAGCTTGACTTTTAGTTTAAGCTGCACTGCAGAAGGGAAAAAAATTAATCCATGGGCACCAGCAGTCTTTGGTCACCAGCCAGTAGGCTGTCTGTTATACTTACTCACTTGGAGAGAATAGATCCATGCTCTTCAAAACAGCTGTGCAATTGCTGAGCAATTCTTAAAGAGGGTCCCCACCCAACTCCATGAGTCCCGTGGATTTCCTGACCACCTTTGTGTGGTTGGCAGACACATTTCATCCTACCTTCCCTAGTCCTTTGACCTGTCCCTCACTGCACCCCTCATCCTCACCTGATCGAATCTGTACACTAGAACAGACATGGCAAATGAGGGTTGCTTTTTGAGGCAAATTCATTCAATTGGGCGGAGCTGCCTGGAAAGTGAAGAATTGTGAGGCCACATCTGGGCTTGGCGTGGAAGTGTGTGGCAAAACACGAGTGATGTCTGCCATGAAAATAAAAGTCAGAAGTGGTTTCTCCAGTGGCCAGTCTCTAGAAAAAAAGGAATGTGAGTGAAGATTGATTGCATTAAATCATTGTCTTAAAATAAACATGAGTCATGGCTTTTAGTGTTTTTTTTTTCCTCCATTCTTTCTTTTTTCTCCTTTCACAAAAAATAAAAGGATAGTGATCTTGCAATTGAAGCAGGAAAATTGAGAAATATCCTAATTCTGGACTAGCATTTACTTTTTATTTAGAACGACTTTAAGATTAGGGAAAAGAGCAACAAAAAAACTAAGACGGTCTATCTTCCCTCCAAAATTGAGGTGGTAATATTATCTCCATTTTACCAATGGAGAAGCTGACAGCAAAGAAGATTCAGTGACTGTTAGAAAAAATGTCCACCAAGCCCTTGTTTTGTTTACTTAGCTGCCACACATTAAATTGGTTTTTCTCCTTTCTCTTCTGAAGGTGGAGGATTGGTGTTGTTTAAGATAATAATGCCATATTCTGGAATTATATTTATTTACATATTCACTCTTTTGCTTCATCATCTAGCCTCAATTATGTGAAGTCAGTAGATTACAGAAATGTTAAATGGCTCTTGTAAACAACAAATTAAAGTCACAGGTAGTTCATTGCCAATTGTTTAAGTTTAAATTATGATGCTTCCTCTTTATTTTTACCAAAACCTATTTAATGTCTATTTAAGGAAGATATGCTTGAATTATTAACAATGTTTTTCTCCATAAGAATAATACAAACATACCACATATCTGGGTTCAGAACTGCATTTACATTATACACATTTACATTGACCATTTTTTTCTTTATTAAAAATGAAAAACAAAAGAGAGACTTTATTTTCAATTAATTTTTGGTATTTTTGAATTAACATGATGCTTAAGAGAATATTAGAAAAGTAGCTGTAGTAGAAGACTCCATTATGATCACTTATTTTCTCAATAAGATTTAGAGTCCTTTTTGTTTTGTTTTTTTCCCTAGTAAATTTTTTAAAAGAGAAAACATACTTATTGAGTGCTCATTATGTAACACAACTATGTTGGGCACTTTATATACATTTTCTCATTAATTCTCATAAAAACTCTGTGTTCAAGGTATTATTAATCCCATTTTTATATGCAAAATTTAGACTCAGGTACATTAAGTAACCTGCCCATAGCCAAGTAGCCAGTAAATAGAAGAACCCTGATTTATACTTACTTGAATGTGAAACCCGTGTTCATTTCATAATTCTCTGCTGCCAATCTGTTAATGATCTATGTATCTCCTAGAGAATGTTACTATATATATTTCTATGTGTACAAGTGTGTGTATATACATATACACAGGTATTTTATTACACATATATTATGAAAAAATATAAGCTGTTTTTTATTAAACAAAATATAGGTTAGTGGCTCCATCCTAAATTCTTGAATAACTTTTTCTTATATCTTCTCATACCTATGAAGAGAGAAATACTACTAATCTGAATTCTGGTAATATATTCCTGATCACTTGGCTATTTATTAAAACACACTTTGCAATCAACCTAGTTTAGCTTATTTTAACACAATTTTTCATTATTCCTGTCTAATTCTTAGCAAACCAGAGATTAACAAATTATTTCTTAAAGTGCCAGATAGTAAATCTGTTCAATTTGTAAGCCATAGGGTTTCTGTTTCAACTGTTGCAGTTAGGAAACAGCTATAGATAATATGTAAATGAATGACTTGGCAGTGGTTCAATAAAAAAATTATTTACTAATATAGGCAGCCAGCCCACGGACTATATTTTCCCAATCCCGGATCAAAACGATTGTATATGCCATTAGGGCTAATAAATGGATTTAACCTTTGACATCTCATGAACTATGTCGTCTGACTTAAAGAACACAAAGAATAAAAATACCAATGCAAGGTTAACAATGCTTTGATCTTTGTTCCTTAGTTACCTGTTCAGTTTTCATGAGTAAATGATCATAAACAACAGTTCTCTTATTTAGAATATTATATTTCAGACTTCTCCATTTCAGTAAATGGCAATTGCTATGTTAAAGTTCCTCCAGGCTGAATACACTGGAGTTTTTTACTGATGCCTCTTTTCTCTCAGCCCATAAACAATATTCCAGCAAATCCTATTGGTGCTACCTCCAAATATATTCAAAATCCAGCCTCTTCTCACCACCGCCATCTTTTCCACTGTGGCCCAAGCACCATCCTGTCTTTCCTGGATCATTACAATAGCCCTCCTACCTGACCTACCTTGTACCTGTGCTCCCCTAGCGTCTGTGCTCTGTACAGCAGCCACAGAGAGCCTGTTAAAACAGAATTTGGAGCACGTTACCCTTCTACTAGTACCTTTCAAGAGTTTCCTGCACCTCTCATGTTTAAAGCCCAAGACTTTATAGTGAGCTCCAAAGCCCCTCATTTTTCCTGTCATCTTTTCCCATTTCTGTGTCTGTCACCCCTCATTTCTGTGTTATAAGTTGTGTCAAAGGTAAACAAAGATGGACATTAGTATAGTGGTAAGGACAGGTTTCAATCAGCAATAACTGCTGCAATAGGGAAAAGACTTTAGCATGAACTGAACTCAACTTCGATCTGTGAGAAATAGCAGGACATTTTGGGAATAGGAAGGAGGGTAAGTGAGAGTTCATCAGAGCCAGAGAAGTAAAACATTACAAAGGGTTGGTGTCAATGTGATTACTAGGCCAGCTGTGTCTACTAGCTGGAAATTGTCAAAGTGATGATTCTGTCCCACCATAGAGATTGGGAGACAGAGGCCTTGTTCTCAGGTACTGGCTGGAACAAACAGATTTTTTTGGTAGTCTTGAGTTTTCTCAAGCAAGAATTTTAAGAGGGGCTTGGGTCCTCTTAGGGACATAGCATTGAGCTGTTAGAAACTATTTCAGTGTCTGTTCAAGTCTTTGCAGGCCAAGGTTGAGGCCTAGTTGAGAAGAGGGCTCAGAAGAGCCTGGCTAGAGTTCAGTCAAGGAGATAATCTTTGTCAGTCATTATAGGTACAAAATAAATCAGAACTCTAATTCCACCATTTGCTGGCTTCAAGATCTTAGGCAAGATACTTAAACCTTAATGTGCTTCAATTTTCTTCCATCTGTAAAATGGGGATAATGATAGTGCCTATCTGACAGGATTGTGGTTAAGTGAATTAATATATGTAAAGCCCAGTTAATGCTCAGTAAATTTAGTTATTAATATTATTATTTCTTCCCTAAAGTACGTTACAATGGATAAGTTAAGACATGTTATCAAGTAGCTAATGCAAGGCCCTGTATGATAAAAATACCTTAGAAGACTTGAAATAAAGAATTACAGAGGATCAACTTGAGGATGAAGAGAGTAATTTTAAGAACAATACTTTAGTCAGTACTGCAGTCACAATTGTCTAGAGCATATTATAGAAGGAGATTAGAATTTACATTTCTCTCTTACTGTATTAGGAATATCTTTGTGGAGACAGTAGGATTTGAAGAATATAGTTCAACGGCCGGGAGAAAGATTGCAAAACCAAAATTTAGAATCCCTACAAAGGTACTCTTCTAGAAATAATGCTATAAACACATGAAGTAATCAGAACCTCACCTTTTATGATGTCTTTAAAAGAATATACTAATCATTAAAGATATAGTTTACTAAGGGATGGAACAGTCATGTACCTTAGGCATCAAAAACCATCATCGTCAAACATGTAAAATAAAAATTCAAAATGAAGTTAAAATAAAATCATGGTTAAAATAAAATCATGGAGGAATATTTAGTGTATTGTATAGATCACAAAAGGCAAGTATATAAAGCATTTGAATATTTCAATCAGCACAGTAATTTTAAATATACAGTCATGTGCCTTATAACGATGTTTTGGTCAACAGCGGACTGCGTGTATGGCAGTGGTCCCATAAAATTATAAAGGATCTGAAAAATTCTTGTTGCCTATTGCTGTCAAAGCTGTGGTAACATCCTGACACATTGCACTACTCAGGTACTTATCGTGATGCTGGTGTTCACAAACCTACTGCTCTGCTAGTCATATAAAAGTATAGCACATACAATTATGTACACTACATAGTACTTGATAATGATAATAACTATGTTACTGGTTTATGTATTTACTATGCGATACTTTTTATTGTTATTTTACAGTATACTTCTACTTATATAAAAAATAGTTAATGGTAAAACAGCCTCAGGCAGATCCTTCAGGAGGTATTCCAGAAGAAGGCATTGTTATCATAGGAGATGACAGCTCCATTGTGTGTTATTGCTCCTGAAGACCTTCCAGTAGGACAAGGTGTGGAGGTGGAAGACAGTGATATTGATGATCCTGACCCTGTGCAAGTATAGGCTAATGTATGTATTTGTGTCTTAGTTTTTGACAAAAAAGTTTAGAAAGTAATAAAAAAAATGACATTTTAAAATAGACATTTATAGAAGAAAGGTATATAAAGAAAAAATATTTTATACAGCTGGATGATGTGTTTATTTTTGAAGCTAAATGCTATTACAAAAGGGGCAAAAAGTTAAAAAAATTTTAAATGTTTATAAAGCGAAAAGTTACAGTAGACTAAGAGTAATTTATTATTGAAGAAAGAAAATTTTAAAAATAAATTTAGTGTAGCCTAAATGTACAGTGTTTTAAAAGTCTACAATAGTGTACAGTAATGTCTTAGGCCTTCATAATCACTGATCACTCACGCACATACTCAGAACAGCTGCATTCATGGTAAGTGCCCTACACAAGTGTACCATTTTTTATCATTGTACCATAGTTTTTACTGTACCTTTTCTGTGTGTAGATATGTTTAGATCACAAATACTTACCATTGTGTTATAGTTGCCTACAGTATTCAGTACAATAACACATTGTGCAGGTTTGTAGCCTAGGAGCAATAGGCTAGACGATATGGCCTAGGTGTGTTTTGTAGACTACCATGTAGGTTTATTTAAGCACACTCTATAATGTTGACACAATGACAAAATCGCCTAATGATGTGTTTCTCAGAAACATATCCCCATCGTTGTGATGCATGACTGTATTCAAC
>CAUYSK010121019.1:0-19861 GCA_963575035.1 Avahi laniger | reverse complement strand
AGTGGAAGTTTGATCTCTTCTGTTCCCATTCGTGTGCCTTCAATTCCACTCTCTTGCCTGATTGCTGTGGCCAGGACTTCCAGCACTATGTTGAATAGAAGTGGAGATAGTGGACAACCTTGTCTGGTTCCAGTTCTAAGTGGGAATGCTTTCAATTTTTCCCCATCAAGTATGATGTTGGCTGTAGGTTTGTCATACATGGCTTGTATCATTTTTAGGTAAGCCCCATCTATGCCTATTTTGTTAAGTGTTCTTATCATAAAAGGGTGTTTAATTTTGTCAAATGCTTTTTCTGCATCTATTGAGAGAATCATATGGTTTTTGTTTTTGCTTCTGTTTATGTGGTGAATTACGTTTATAGATTGGCGTATGTTGAGGCATCCCTGCATCTCTGGAATGAAGCCCACTTGGTCATGATGGATTATTTCCTTAATAAGCACCTGGATTCGGTTAGCTAGAATTTTGTTGAGAATTTTTGTATCTATATTCATAAGGGATATTGGTCTGTAGTTTTCCTTTTTTGTTGTGTCCTTTCCTGGTTTTGGTATCAGAGTTATGTTGCTTCATAAAATGTGTTGTGGAGGACTCCATCCTTCTCGATGTTGTGGAATAATTTCTGCAGGATAGGCACCAGTTTTTTGTAGGTGTGGTAAAATTCGGATGTGAAACCATCTGGTCCGGGACTTTTTTGTTTTGGAATGTTTTTTATTGGTGTTTCAATTTCAGTCCTTGATATTGGTCTGTTCAGGAATTCTATTTGTTCCTGGTTGAGCCTAGGGAGGCTGTGTGTTTCTAAATATTTGTCCATTTCCTCGACATTTTCCAGTTTGTATGCATAAAGGTTTCTGCAGTATTCATAAATTATATCTTGAATCTCTACAACATCAGTTGTAACTTCTCCTTTTTTGTTCCTGATGGAGCTTATCAGGGATTTCTCTTTTCGGTTTTTCGTTAGTTTAGCCAAAGGCGTGTCAATTTTTTTTTATTTTTTCAAAGAACCAACTTTTTGTTTCATTAATCTTCTGTATAGTTTGCCTGTTGTCAATTTCATTTAGTTCTGATTTGATCTTATTAATTTCCCTTCTTCTGTTAGATTTGGGGCCGGTCTGTCCTTCTTTTTCCAGTTCTTTGAATCGATTGATTAGGTTGTCTATTTGTGATCTTTTTGACTTTTGGATATAGGCATTTTTGTAAATAAACTTTCCTCTAAGGACTGCTTTGGCTATGTCCCACAGATTTTGATAACTTGTGTCACCTTTGTCATTTAGTTCAAAGAATCTTTTGCTTTCCATCTTTACTTCCTCATTTATGAGGGATCATTCAGCAGAAGGTTGTTTAATTTCCATGACTTTGTGTAGAGATTAGATTTTCTGTTGGGGTTGATTTCTGTTTTTATTCCACTGTGATCTGAGAAGATGCATGGTATGATTTCCATTTTTTTAAAATTTTTGAGACATGTTTTGTGTCCTAGAATATGGCCAATCTTAGAGAATGTCCCACGACCTCATGAGAATAACGTGTATTCAGTAGTTTTGGGTAGAATGTCCTGTAAATTTCAGTCAGGCCCATTTGTTCTACAGTTTTGTTTAAGTCCCTTATTTCTTTGTTAATTTTCTGTTTGGAGGATTTCTCCTGTGCTATCAGTGGGGTGTAGAAGTCTCCGATTATTATGGTGTTGCTGTCTATCAATTTGTTTAGATCAAGTAGAATTTGCTTAATGAATCTGGATGCACCTAAGTTGGGTGCATACATATTTAGAATTGTTATGTCTTCTTGTTGAACTGTACCTTTCACCATTATATAGTGACCCCCTTTGTCTTCCATTACTTTTGTTGATTTAAAAACTAAGTTATGTGAGATCAAAACTGCCACACCAGCCTTCTTTTGGCTTCCATTTGCTTGAAATATTGATTTACACCCCTTGACCTTGAGTCTAAATGCATCCTACAGGTTAGATGCATTTCCTGGAGACAGCAGATGCTTGGCTTGTTTTTTTTATCCTTCGGCCAGCCTATGTCTCTTGAGAGGGGTGTTCAAGCCATTCACATTTATTGAGAGAACCGATAAGTGGGGCGAGTTACTGTTGATTCTGTTGGGCTGCATTTTGTTGCTTTGTTTTCTGTCTTGAGCCATTGTGGAGTCTAGCCTTTGATCTTTAACTTTTGGATGGTTTCACATTTGAGAGTGTTTATTGTGCTGATCCTTGTGTAATTCTGTTTTGAGTACTTCTTGGAGAGCTGGTGTTGTCTTGGTGAATTCCCTCAGTCTTTGCTTATCTGACAATGTCTTTATTTCTCCTTCATACATTAAAGTTATTTTTGCAGGGTACACGATTCTAGGCTGGGCATTATTCTGTTTCAGAAGAGTGAGAATGGCGCCCCAGTCTCTTCTTTCTTGTAGGGTTTCAGTTGACAAATCTGGAGTTACTGTGATTGGCTTTCCTTTGTATATTACTTGCTTCTTTCACCTTACAGCTCATAGAAGGGCCTCTTTAGTAGCTATTTTGGTCAATCTGATGACTGCATGATGTGGTGTCTTCCTATTTGCATTGACTCTCCCTGGGATCCGTTGAGCTTCTTGTACCTGTATATCTAGATTTTTAGCAAGGCCTGGAAAATTCTCCTCTATTGATTCTTCAAATAGCTTATCCAGCCCTTGAGTGTTTTCTTCTTCACCTTCCAGAACCCCTATCACCCTCAGGTTTTGTTTTTTCACATAATCCCACATTTCTTGTAGGCTTATTTCTTTTCTCTGAATTTTCTGCTCGATCTCTGTCACTGACTTATTTAATTGGAAGGAGTTGTCTTCAATCTCTGAGATTCTTTCTTCTGTTTGATCTACCCTGTTCTTGATGCTTTCCATGGTGTTTTGTAGTTCCCTGAATAAGTCCTTCATTTCCGGGAGATCGGTTTGATTTTTCTTTAATATTTCAATTTCTTTAGTGAATTTTTCTTCCAAGTCCTGGATTTTTTTTTGGTGGTTTCTTTGTGTTGGTCATCAATTTTTTCTTGCATACCATTCAGTATTCTTACAATCCATGTTTGAAATTCTTCTGTTATTTTAGTGTTCTGAGTTTGGTTAATGTCAATTGCTAGGGAGCTGTTGTTCCTCTTTGGGGTGTGCTTTCCATTTGAATCTTCATACTTCCAGCGTTCTCTCGCTGGTTCCTTCCCATCAGGATCAGGTGTTCCTTCTTGCCTTTAGATTTTCATTTGAATGATGACACTCCCTGTTTAATCTCTGAGCCAGTAGGTGGTGTTTGTTGGTGAGATTCGACCACACCCTTTATGATGGATCAGTTGATGCAGTAAAAGGGTGTGCAGGATGACCTCACTGTCAGTAGGTGGCACTTGCTGGGATGAGCAAGCTGCAATGCTGTTTTTGGGTCCTGTAGCCAGCTCTTGTTCCTCTGGAGAGGCCCTCTTGTGCCTCGGGTGGTGGTGGGGCCCAAGAACTTCCAGGTGTGTCCTTATTCTCTACCTCAGTGGGAAAGGTCCAGGAGTGAGTCTGGGTGGGGCTGGGTTAGGTAAGCCTGCCCTTAGGCTCCACAACTGCTGTTAACAGGGGTCAAAGTTCTGTTCGTTGCTCTGTACAAAGCTGCCTGGAGGGGCTGAAATGGCTCCACTCAGCTGAAAGTCTGGGCTTGGGGGTTGGGGCTGACGGAGACCCGCACTCTGGAGCAGGTCTCGCTCCCTTGCACTGTCCCCCTCTCTGTAGCCTCTCCCCAGCCTCTTCCAGCAAGTGGGACCTCAGGCTGATGGATCTCCTCTGGCTGTGACGTGGTCCAGGTGGTTCCCTACCCATGATTGCAGCCTGAGTTTGGTGCACAGCCCTCTTTTGGGAGGAGTGTTGCCACTCAGACACGCTGATCTGCCCCTGATAGCTCACAGTGCTCAGTAGGCTCTTTCACAGATCTCTCTTCTGTGCCCTGGGGCAGTGTGATCCTGACCTGGGTGTACGGGATCTGGTTTGCATGCCTGTCCTCTGGGCCCTGGAGATCAATCCCTGACCCTGACAGAGGGAGGGGTGCTTGTTTTTATTCACCTACAGGGTGTCCAAGCTGGATCTATTTCACTCCATCTTGGGATTTTCCCAGCTCTCCTGGAGTCCCCAGGCAAACAGCACCTGGGCGGGCTGGCAGGCAGGGAACTTGCAGTCTGAGTACCCCTCAGTCTGCTGTAGGGCCCCAAAAGGAAAGTTCCCTTTCCTTGGAGATACGTCTGGATGACGGCTAAATCGTCTCTCTGGGCACCCATGGGTAGGGAAGGGGAAGGAGAGAATGGAGCACTATGGCATCTGCTGATAGGCTCGGGTCTGCGTGCGGGGAGGTGCCCCGAGGGACCTGGGAGCCTGGCGCCGTGTCTGCAAGAGGTCACTGCTCACTGGCAGCAGCCGTCTCTGGGCTCGTGTCAGTAGGTCTCTCCAACCACTCAGGAGCCCACCAGCAGTCCGAGATGTAAGGGAAGGGAAAGTTATCTGCTCCACCTACCCTTGTCGCCTGTCTCCAAGCCTCTTGGGGACCTTTCTCCTTCCAGTCTTGCTCCGCAAAGTCTTCCTGTGGAGTCTCCTGTAGTTTCAGGAATCCTTCCTTCCCACCCTCACCCAATCTATGTTTCTCTGCTAGTTTATTTATTTTTTTTCTCTTTCTTCTAAAATTTGTCTTTTTTGCAGAGACACTCTGACTGGCACCTTTTCTTGTCTGCCGTCTGTTCCTCTCTGATCTTGTTTTAACTTATATGATCATTTTAACTTTAAAAGATCATTTTAACTTATATTCTTATAAAAAGAGGAAATTTGGAGGTAGATACATGCAGAGCAAAGACAATGTGAAGACATGGAAAAGATGACCAATCTACAAGCCAAGGAGAGCAGTCTAGAACAGATCTTTCCCTCACATCCCTTAGAAGGAACCAACACTGCCAACATGTGATCAGAGACTTCTAGCCTTTAGAACTGTGGGATAATATATTTCTATTGCTTAAGCCACTAAGTTTGTGACTTCATTATGGTAGCCCTAGCAAACTAATATAGATTGATATGTTTGGTGGTGTCCCACAGGTCTCTGTGGCTCTGTTAATTTTTCTTAATTCTTTTTTCTTTCTGTTGTGTAGGTCGGATCATCTCTGTTCATTTGCCTTTTTGCTTATTGATTCCTTCTCAGTAAGATCAAATCTGTGGAGTCCCCTAGTGAATTTTTCATTTCAGTTATACTTTTCAACTCCAGAGTTTCCATTTGATTTTTTTTTATAACTTCCTGTCTCCTTATTGATATTCTCTATGCAATAAGTCATTGTCTTCATATTTTAATTCACTAAACACGATTTATTTTGTTTTTTGAGCATATTTTTATGTCTTTGACTATGTGCGACATCTGAGCCCCTCAAAAAGTTTCTATTGACTGCCTTTTTCCTCTTGTATATGGATCACACATTCCTTATTTCCATATCTCATATTTTTAAATGAAACCTGGGCATTTTAGATAAAATGCCTTTGTGATAAGATACCTCTGTGTCAGCATAGCTTAGTAGTCAGTTGGTCAGAGATTGTGATTAAAATCTTGAACCAGTAGGGCTAGGTTCCTACCTTTTGCCAGTGGATCTGCAATGTGAGATGGGAAACGCATTCAAAGTTCAGGCTTATCTCAGCTTTTACTTTCTCTGTGGACAATGCCTCACATTCTTCCAGGGACAAATACATATCTGGGATCCACTTTGACTACTCCTAAGCAAATGTGCAGTTTTCCTCATATACATATTCTGTCAGACCCCCAGCGACATGTGAGAACTTTTCAAGGCCCACTTCGGCTGTCTCATTACTTGGATATCCTTGTTAAATTTCTTGCTGGTCTTCTGGTCTATGGATCTCTACAACCATTATTGAGACTTTAGGCTAGATGTGATATTGGCCTTCCTTGATTGTTTGCCACTGAGATTGCTATTGTTTTCAGCAATGCCACTGGATATGGGTTTTATTGTGCTTTACTCCAAATCATGGAAGCACCCTGGCATCAGTAGAGCTTTCAGTCCTTAGAACTTCCACTGCACATTTAGAACTACCATGCTACAGAGCGGGTGGGGCAATGGGAGTAGCCCCAGGTTTAAATGCCACAGATTCCTACCATTCTTACACAGGATTCAGTAATTTTTCTTAAATTCTTCTCAATTTTTTATATGATTTTGGTCAATTTCCAGAGTCATGAAGGGGTTGGTTTTGACAACTTTATCCAGTTTATCTTTGCTTTTTGGGTAGTACGTTTGCCGAGCTCCTCACTCAGCCATTTCAAAGTCCCCCTGTATTTACTTTAAGCATTTATTATTTTTCCAATCGAATAGTTTGGTTTATTTTGTTTTGTAATTTGAACTAAAACTTATACATTTGGGATTTCGAGTTCTTAGCTTGATTCTTGTACTGCACAAAAAGTAGAGACAAAATTGTTTTTATTGCAATTCCTAATGTAGTCATTCTTCTGAGATGTTACTGACAGTCATTCAGGAAGTAAACTGCTCTGGCTGTTGGCTTGTAGCCTTTAAGGAGATGCTGTTTTTTTCTTTGTAGTTACCATAAAGAGATTGAAGTTGGCCCAGATGTGATTGCCTGCTCTGACTAGAATTTCCAGTTGTGGTCATTAGCCAGGCATTTGTGATTATCCTGTAACCAATGATTGTTGGATCTTGATTTAATTTAATTCACATAAGAAACATATTGAGTCCTTAGTGTATGTTTGACATTGTGGAGGTTATAAAGAAATTTATTCTCTGAACTGATGGAATTTACAGCCTAGCTGGAGAATCAAAGCTTACATACTTGAATCAATTAGGAGGACACTTAAAATCAAGACAACACTAGCACATTTGGTTCAAACAGTATGTACCATTGGCCATCAGGAAAGATAGAAATCTGTGTGTCCAGATGAGGTGAAGAAGGCTTGCTTCTTTGAATGAACAGGATTTGAAGTGGTCTGTGAAGAATGAATAGAGATTTTATATAGAGTGAAGAGAATATTCCAAGGTAAAATATTATGAGCAACACCATGATCAGTACCATTGACACCTTTTGACTAGAATAATGTGTCTCTTTTAGTCATATATACCTACTCTTTCCAGAGGCACCTCAACCGATAAAAAAGAGAGTCCCAGCATTTAAATGGCCATTCACAGGGAAATTATGAACTATTAACTCTAACTAATATTGGCCCATCTCTTACTTGACTCACTCAGAAACCAACTTTGCCATTTGTTCTTCGTTGTATATCTGCCTTATCCTTCTCATTGAATAATCAATCTTATCTTGACATATTAGTAGATCATCCTTTGACTATTCCTGATGGTTTCTTTCCTGATTTTAGCAGTGCTCGCAGCCTTCCTGCTTGGACATTGGTAGAAATCCTCCTTGGATGGCAATACCTGTCTCTCAGAAAATCTATTCTTGAGAAAGTGACTTCTAGTGGCAATATGATGTCCCCTTGGAAGAGAAAATAGTGCCCCAGTAGACAGTGTATCTGGCAAGTACAGCCCTGAGAAAAGAAACTGCCTTCCTTCATATTTAGTGCGGGGAGTTAGCTACGCTCCCAGCAAAATATCGGGTCCCTTAGGCAGGAGTAGTCGCAAAGGATAAGGAGGTAATAGAAAATAGAAAACAATAGAATATAGAAATAAAAGAATACTCAGAGATGAAGATACAGTTTTATAATAGTATGGATTTATAAGGGAGGGGACTCGGGAGACCCCACAGCATTTCCATGAACTGTGAGGCCACGAGTGAACTTTCACATCAGTACTTACAGGTACAGTGTTTGGTTGCCAGGGGTAACAGATGTACATAATAATAGGTAGTTCATTTTAGGTTAAAAGTCTCCCAACAGGCTTCTATATATCCCTTAATTAACTCTATCTACATGAGTAAAGGTTTACAAAATCTTTCAAAGACAAACTTCTAAGTTCTAAGTTCTAAAATAAAGCTATCACTTAACGGAAGTGTTAAGCAGAGATATAGTGGCTCCATATTTCTTTAGTTATTGTGCATGGAGACAGGTAGTTAGGAGTCAAGCAGGAACTGTCCCTCGGGCTAATTGCTTTTAGCCACAGGTGTCTGTCTGTTGGGTGGGCACTCTTTGATCAGCTCTCATCCCGTGGCTCCATGCAAACCTACTTTGTCGTACAAAGCAGGCAAAAGCCACAGTTTTGAGACTGCAGCAACACCTTGGAAAGCAGCTGCCACTGACTTTTGAGATGCCCTCCTGAGGCGAGGTAGCTTTTGATATGCAAACTAACAGGTTCACATTTTCTTCAGGGCAAAGCCCTGCAAAACTCCTGAAATCATTTGTGTGTCTGTATTATAGGGGGAATCTCCATAAAGCAACATTTCTATGGAACAACAATTAAGAATACTAACTAATCAACCAGCTAACAGAACCCAAGAGTATAATTGCTAACCTTGAAATCACCTCGCTCTACTTCCTCTCCTGGAAAGCACATACATGCACATAGCTTTGATTCAGGATTCACTTTAAAGGTACTAACCACACACAATTGCTTCTATTGGAACATTTTTTCTAACTACTCATTATAGCTTCCCTGATTCAAAATGGTCCTTAGGATTCCAAGCAGCCCAAGGCATTCAGAGGGCTCTTCATTTATACCCCATTTTATCCCATAACAACTACACATCTGAGAGAGGGACCTCTGAAACAGTGCAGTGCAGGAGATCCCCACATGAGTGATGGGGTACCCTGCCCATACATTTTACTACAAACTCTCAGAAGCCAAAGGCCACTCCAAAGGGAAGGTGGATGGTCTCTACTATCAAGTCAGTATTTCTGGAGTATAGAGGCACCCCCTCTAACAAGCATGAATATGATTAGATTTCATCGAGAAGAAACAGCAAACCAACTCCTCTGCTCAGCAGAGCCTGGTGGACATTCAGAAAGACCTTACTTGGCACCTGGAGATGGAATGTGTGATTGAGGAGTGTGTGTGACTGTGGATTGGAGAAGCCACACTTACACTGCCATATGTAAGTCCTGATGGGCTAAGTCCAAGCCCTACTTTTCTGTCCATATCATAATGCTACCCTAGTGTGCCTCTGTGGCCCCTGGAAGAAATATCTGTAAGACTTGTGGTGGCACTACATCTGACATGATGTCCCATGGCACATGGAAACATGAGGTCTGTGCACTGGAACCAAAGGCACACCAGAAAACCCAAAGGGCAGCTGTACCTGCTCTTAACACTAGACCACCCTTGTTTGACATAAACTTTACCTCAACCTGTTCTGCCCTGTCTTCCAATAACACAAGTCATACTCGTTGTGGTAATACACTGATGAAATTGACCATGTCCTGCCTGACATTATTGTCTGTCACCAAGGGCCACAGTTGTCACTGCTTTTCAGACTCCAGTTTTTTAAGGTCTTGATTCTCTTCTCACAGCATACTCTTAACACTAAATAAAGTATATATAACATTGCTCATTCTCCTTTCATATAAAAAAGATCTAAAATGCTCTGCTTAGTCAATTATTATCATCTATTTCTGTTTTTTGACTTCACTGTTTATTCTCCTATAATGCTTGAGGACACATTGCTTTAACTCACACCTTTTCCTTTCAGATTGTAGTTTTTGTTCCCCCATACTGTGAAACTACCTCTCTATTCTTGTAGTACATTTTAAACCCACCTTAGCTAATGCTTTTCCCTATTCCTTAGATGCTATAGGTGATCCATTTGGGCCTATCTCAGGATCTGTATATAACTGGCCCATTGATGGTGAAACATATGTTAGTGACTAGAACAGAGGTTGATAACTGTCCACAATTTGGCTCAATATAACTTGAAGATGTGTTTTTGGCCTATACTGTTCTGACTACCACAGTGTTAAATTTAGTCATTGTGATGCCCACCACAAAGTGCCTCTCAAATCTCTTACTAAAGGGATTATAACTGACCAAGGGCCAGCTGCTGTGTTCTACAATCTGTAATTGTTTTCCTGCCAAGACCACAAAGCCCATGTACTACTCCCAACTACCGAATGAGTATTCTTAAGAATACTAGTGAAAGTCTATTCCTTGTAGATGCAGACTCTTGTTATGGCCACCTTTGGCTTGGGAAATCCCCAAGAGCCTTGCTGAAACCTTCTTAGAACTACATTGCAGTATAAGACCTTCCTTCCTTCCCTCTCTTCTCTATAGGGATAGGGCCTGTACCATGGTCTAATAGCCCTCGAAGTCTAGACTCTTTCCCCATTTTCCCTCACATGTGTTTTCCCCAATGAATTACTTGCACATCTATTCCAATCTTGGTATATCTTTTTCAGTGCTGGACTAATGCTGTTTTCAGCACTACAATTTGGGAGATTTCATATATAATCTGTATGTCTAGCTACTCTCAAAAATTCTGAAGATCTGGCAATGCTAGACCTGGCAATAATCAGCTGGAACTGAGTAGTGGCTATGATTTTTGGGCACATCACTTCACCCCTTTCTCCATGACCCATTGTCTCTTATACACAACTTATTTATGTTACTTGCCTAGCCCCTGTCAGCATTTAATTTTGAGACATTGATGTAAAGAAACATTCTTTTAATTCTTGTAATCCAGTATATTATTTTGCTAGTTATTATGCCAGATGCTGGCAGTGATGGAAAAAAACTGGCATAGACCCTGCTTCCCTTGAAGATTTTTCTTGTAATAAGTCAAACAGACATTAGCCAATCACAGAAATAAAAACAAATAAATACACAATTATAAGTTTTAATAAGTTCATTGAAGGAAAAAAGGGATATATGAGAAAGTTATGAGGGTATTGATCCCCTTCTTTTCTCTATCTACATTTCTTCCCTTGGTAGTCCCATCCAGTATCATGACTTTAAATACCAATTGAAATCCCAAATTTGTATCTCCAACTCAGATCTCTCCCCCGAACTCAAAACTCATATATCCAGCTGCCTCTCTGATATTTCCATGTAGAAATTTAATAGACATTTCAAATTTAACAGATCCAAACTGAAGTCCTAATCTTCTCCTACAAACCTGCTCCAGCAGTCTTCCCCATCTTAACTGATGACAATTTCATCCTTTCAGTTTCTCAGTCCAAATGCTTTGGATCATCATTCATTCCTCTTTATCTCACATACCATATCCAATACATCAGCAAAGCCTGTTGTCTGTACCTTCAAAAAGATGTAGAATTCTTCCCCTTTTCATCACCTCCATTGCCAACACCCTAGTCCGATCTACTATCATCTTGTCTGAATTACTGCAGTAACTGCAATACTGCAATAGCCTACTAACAGGTCTCCCTCCTCCTTTCATCAGCCCATTTACAGTTTATTCTCAATACGGCAGCCAAAGCAATCCATTTAAAACATATCATGTTACTTCTTTGCTTTAAAACCCTATAATGGTCTAGCATTTCTATCAGTAAAAACTGAAGTTTTTATATATTAGCTTACAAGGCCCCACAGGATCTGACCCTCCTACCCCCACCTTTCTGACTTTATCTCCTATCATTCTACCACTTGCTTACTGAGCTCCAGCCACAATAGTTTCTTTTGCTGTTCTTTGGCCACAACAGATACAAACACAATTTAGAGCCTTTGCACTGACTATCATCTCTGCCTATCTTACTTTACCCCAGATGTCCTTATGGTTAACTCTTCATTTAATTAAATGTCATCTTTCTCAATGAGGCCTACCCTGACCACCATGTATAAAAGTCCAACCTCCAACAAAACACTTTATCCTGCTGTCTTTTCATAGCTTACTATATAACTTACTTATTATGTTTGTCTTTAATTATCTACATTTTCCTACTAGGAGATGAGCTCCATGAAAGCAGACTTTTTGTATGCTTTGTTCACTGATATATCTGAAGTGCCTAAAACAGTGTCTGGCACATAATAGGCACTCAATAAATATTTGTTCAACTAATTGATTAATTAGCTAATAAGAGTGTCAAGGAAGTTTTCTCAATGAACTGATATTTAATCTGAGACCCAAAGAATAAGTGAGAGAGCATAGTAGGCAGAGAAGACAATACATGTGATAGCCTTGAGGTAGTGGGTCAAGATAGATGGAGCCAATTATGTATAAATCCTTGTACAGAGATGACTCATCCCTTTTGCCTACTCTCAAGGAGCTCACAGCAAATGGGGTGAGAAAAACAATTAAACAAATTGTTATACATGTTGTAAGTACACTAATAAGGGTACACACAGAGAGTTGTGAAAACACTGAGTAAGTAGGTATTAACTCTTCTAAGAGAGCTGGGAATATTTTACAAAGAAAGTGACATTTTAGCTAGGTCTCAGGCAGGAGAGTGACATGATGAAAGTGTTTTAAAAAGATTAATCTGGCAATAGTATGGAAAATGGATTGGAATATGAATGGACTGGAGGCAAGGAAACTATCTAGTCTATGGCAATAGTCCAGGTATGAGGTGATGAAGGCATCTGTAGGAATGGAAAGAGAAGGACAAATCTTAAAGACATTTGGAAGAAAAAATTGACAGGAGCTAAATAGACTCTTGGCTTTAAGCCTTCCAGGAGATAATGCTTCTTCCTTAGTAATAACCATGAAAAGATTCAGATTGACCTATTATGTAATTGTCTACTCCGACTAGAATTTCTAGCTATGGCTGTTCTCCAAAAATTTCTGTTATTATGATTGATACTTGTTGGACTTTAATTTACATTAAGATGGCTTTAAACTCTAAAGGCTGGGAAACTCTCAAAAACATAATTTTGACTATTAAACAGCAAATTATTCCATTAAAGGAGAAAACAGGAAAACCATGGGGTCACCTGGGAAGTTTTACGATGAGCTCATAGTTTCTTTTTTTTTAAGATGATATATAAAAGATGTAAATAAGGAATACAAAAGCAAGGATAAATATAACAGGTGGCATGTGCTTAAAGAATTAGTATTTGGAACGATAAGGCCCCAAATTACCTCAGGCTTATAGAAATACATATTTGTAAAGACAACAAGAACAATATTTTAACTGTGCTCTCAGAAGAAGTACATGTGTCCTGACATGGGTAAATTATAACTCAGACAATATTATTAAACTATTCTCAGTGATCAAAGGAATTCAGAAAAATAGGAGACGTGCTTTAAGATTGGAATTATGTAAAAATATTACTAATTCTAAAAAAAAGAAGGGGGAAGTCTTCAGTTTTCTAACCAGTGAACTAAATATCTCCTGGGTTTGCTTCTAGAACAGATTTTCAAAAAAATGAATACTTAGAAAATTACAAAGTAACCAACAAAGTCATTCAACACAAACCTAGTTTTTATTTCTGACAAAGTTATTAGTGGTAGTTTATGGAACTATGGCAAACATAGTATATATGTTGAATGAATGATGAATGAATGAAATTTCAGCAAGACTTTAGCAAGTTTTTTATGACAATAAAATATGAATTAGATAATATAATTTTGTATTAATTAAATTACTGTATTCAAAGAGTACTGAGTGATAGATTATAGGCAATGGAAGAATTTTTTGATGACCTGCTATAAATTCTACCTTTGGCTTTACCTGGTCAATATTTTTATTACTTAAGTGAAGATTTAGAACAGATATCAGATTTAAAGAGGCTATGAAACTGGAAGAAGAGTGATTCAATCCACTTGACACAAACATTTATGGAGTTCTAATAAGTACTAGGAACCATGCTAGATGTTAGGGTGTAAAAGTGAATGAGACATATAGTTCTTCCTGTTGAAGAATATCCAGAATTATTAGAGGGAAAGATATATAAACATATCCTTTCAGCATAATGTATTAAGAAGAAAGAGATATAAAGATATAAACAGAGTGTTATGAGAGAAGAAAAGAAACCAACTTGTTTGTTCTGAAAGTTTAGAGACTTCTTTGATGTGATGATATACAGGCTGACTCTTAAAAGATGAATAAAAGTCAGAGTAGGAAGGAATTCCAGTTTGAGGGAACAAAGAGCATGAACATGAGTTTCTCTGAATAGGAAAGAATGTGGTGGATCTAGGGGTAAGCAATAAAGTACAAAAAGGTAAGTAGTAGGAAATTAGGCTGAGAGGTAACTCAAGACCAGGTAGTAGAAGGCAGGGCAAGAGTGGATATGGATAGATCAGTTAGGAGACTTTGAGAAATAATGGTGGGCCTGGACTGGAATGGTGGCAAGTATAGATACAACGCAGTAGGTCAAGTTTGAGAATCATGTAGGGCATAAAACTTACCGTGAATTGATAATTGGCTATGGGGGGGAAATTTTAAAAATGAGCCATCAAGTTCGAAGCACTGATTCTGGGTTATGCTGCTATTTGAATGGTACTGGAATTTACTGTGAGGAAGAACTCTGTGGGAGGAGCCAGTTTAGGTGTAGGGGAGATCAGGATGTCATTAAAGGGTTCTTCATGAGAATATGAATATTTGTTTTGTTTGCTGATATATTTACAGCCCCTATACCAGTGCCTGGCACCTAATATGTTTAAAGATCTGATATATTTGTAATGGGAGTCCTAGAAGAAGAGGAGAGAGAATGGTACAGAAACAATATTTGAAGAGATGATGACAAAGAATTTTCCAAAAGTAACAAAAGCATTGCAATATTTTTTATTGCCACATACCAAATTGCCACAAACTTAGTGGCTTAAAACAACACCCATTTATTAGCTCACACTTCTATGGGTCAGAAGTCCAGGTGTGGCATGACTGGGTTCTCTGATCGTGATGTTAAAGGCTGAAATTGGTATTAGCCAGGCTGCGTTCATTTCTAGGGATTTTGGCTAAGAATCTACATCCAGCCTCATTCAGGTTGTTGGCTGAATTGAGTTCCCTGTAGCTATAAAACTGAGGTCCCTGTTTCCTTCCTACATATCAGCTGTGAGTCACTCTCAGCTCCTAGAGACTGCCTACCTTACTTGCCACATGGTCTTCTCTATCTTTAAAGCCAATGGATAATCTTCCTGACATCAAATCCCTTTCCTGCTTCAGGTCTCTTTCATGAAGAAGACCCCTGTCTGTTCCTTTTAGAGGATAAGTGGATTAGACCAGCCTAGCCAAGGATCATCCCCCTTCCTTAAAGTCAGTTGCATTATATATATAACCTAATCATGCAAGTGAAATCTCATCATACTCACAGTCCCTCTGACCCTCCAGGGGAAGGGATTACACAACAGAAATGATCATTGAAGGTCACTTTAAAATTCTGCCTCTCACAAGCATAACATCATAGATTCAAAAAGTGCTATCACCCAAAGCAGAATAAGTACAAAGAAAACTTCGTCTAGGTGTATTTCATTAAGAATTGCTTAAAAAAAAAAAAAGAAGAAAAATCTTAAAAGTAGTTAGAGAAAAATAATGTATTGCCTTACGAGGAGTGGCAAGTAGATTGATTTTGACTTTTCAACAGAAGCAACATGAAGATAATACAATGATAACTACAAAATGCTGACAAAAGTAACTGCCAACCTAAAATTTTATATTCCATAGCTTAGAGAAACTGCCACCAAAACCCAAAGGAAATATGAAGGATCTTCAAGCAGTAGTAAAATGATCCCAAATGAAATCTTAGAGACATATAATGAATGAAGTGCAGTAGAGAGATTAAATAAGTGGGTAGATTTGAATGTCTATTGATTATATAAAAAAATTAGTGATGTCATATGGGGGATATATATACATATGCAACTAAAATATACAACAGGCCGGGCACAGTAGCTCATGCCTATAATCACAGTACTTTGGGAGGCCAAGGTGAGAGAATCTCCTGAGGTCAGGAGTTCGAAACCAGCCTGAGCAAGAATGAGACCCTATCTCTACTAAAAATAGAAAAATTACTGGAATGTTGTGGTATGTGCCTGCAGTCCCAGCTACTTGGGAGGATGAGGCAGGATTGCTTGAGCCCAGGAGTTTGAGGTTGCAGTGAGCTATGATGATGCCACTGCATTCTACCCAGGGTGACAGAGTGAGATTCTGTCTCAAAAAAAATATATATATATATAGACAACAACAGCACTTGAGGGATTGAGGATAAATGGGGTTAATATAAATTATCTAATTTGAATTATACTTTAATAAGTCAAAGATATGTGTTACTCTATATATTTATATATAGAGTAATCACTAAAAATCAGTAAAAGAAAGTATAACTAACAATTAAACAAAGGAGAAAATGGACTAATACAAATTTCCTAATTAGTACAAAACAAAGCAAGGAGAGAAAAGGTAACAGAATAAGCAAGACAAATAGCAAATAGTGATATAGCAGAGTTAAATATATTAGTAATTATAGTAAATGTAAATGGATTAAACACAATAATTAAATGAAAAAGATTATTAGAATGGTTAAATGCAAAATCTACGTGCTGTTTATAAGAAACACATGTAAAATGTAAAAATATAGGAGAGTTGAAAGTAAAAGAATAGAAGAAGTATACAATGCAAAACACTGATATGTCACAATATACCATGAAAAAAGAAAACTAATGTAGCTATATTAATAATGGACAAAGTTGACTTTAAGGCAGGAATCTTTACTAGATATAGAGATATTTTATGATAACAGGGGCAATCCACCAATAAAATAAAATTATTCTAATTTGTATGCACGTAACATTCAAAATAAAACAGAAATTGACAAATGTCCAATAAATAAATTCCCAATCATAATCAGAGTTATTAACAGATATCCTCAGTAACTGAAAGAATATCAGACAAAAAACACCCAATAACTCTGTAGAAGAATTGAACAACAAAATAAACAAACTTAACATAATTGACATATGTAGACATAATTAATAGACAACTACATTCAACAATTGCAGAATACATATTCTTTTCTACATACAGAAAAATAGATAATATATTGAACCATAAAACAAGTCTCAAAACCTTTAAACAATTACAACTGTAGTGAGTATTTTTTGGCCATAGTGACATTAAGTTAGAAAATAAGAAGAAGAAAACTAGAAAATCCCCCTAAGATAAGTAGTATACTTTTAAATAGACTGTAAGTCAAATTTCAAAAATTGTAATGGAAATTAGAAAATATTTTGAACTGACTGATAAATGGAAATATGGCATATCAAAACTCATGGGATACTGCTAAAAAATTACCGTAAGGGAAATTTATAGCCGTAAAATACATATTCCACAAAAAAGGAAAGGCTAAAAATCAATGACCTATGGGTCCATCTTAAGGAACTAGAAAAAACAATAGAAAATTAATACTAAAGGATGTAGAAGAAAGCAAATAAAGATAAGAATAAAATTTCCCGTAAGAAAGATATATTTGACAGAGAGAGTTATTGAAGCCAAAAGTTTCTTTTATGAGAAGCCCAATCAAGTTGATAAATGTCACTAGAAATATTGATCAAGAAACAAAAAAAGAGAAGACATAACTACCCAATATTAAGAATTAAAAAGAAGATCTCACTATATCTCATAAAACAGAAAAGTTACAATTGGTACTGTAAACAATTTTAAATCAATGTATTTCAAATTTAAATAAAATAAGTTCCTAGAAAAATATAACTTACTACAAAGGACACAAGAAGACAAATTTCTGCACTGACCTGTAACTATTAAAGAAATTGAGCCCTTTCCACAAAGAAAAATCCAGGCCCAGATGTCTTCACTGAGTAATTCTACCAAAATTTAAGAAAGAAATAATATAAATTTCACACAACAGTTTACAGAGAACAGAAGAAAAGGGATGCATGCTTTCCTGACTCTATTTGTGAAGCTAGAATAATCCCATAACTAAAATATTATAATTTTATTCATCAAGATAGGTACAAAGTTTCTAACAAAATATTAGAAAACTGTATTGTGTAATATATTAAAAGGATGGGGGGGAGAAAATGGTGGAGTTAGGGTAGCCTCCCGGATACCTGCTTCCAGAGAGGGAGACGTAGATCCCGATCTGCTACACACGAGCGGATCGCTCTCCCACAAAAAAAGCGAGGGGAATCGGTGGAGATTCAGCGGGGGACACACAAATCAGGAAAAAGAATAACAGGAGATAGGAATACAAAACCTGGAAAATGCGGACAGACAACAATAGAGAGTGGAGCCTGCAACGGCGGCGCCACCCTGGCCAGTAAGTGCACCGGGACAAGTCCCGCACAGGACAGTCTAGCTTCCCCACTGACTTACAAGCCCTCCGACAGGCAGGGGCTTGTGTGAAGTGGATGTAGAATTGGGTCTGGAAACGTGGGACTCAGTGGACAGGAGATGCGAGCGGGAAGCATCTTGAACTTCCTGGAGCTCCGTGCCAGGAATATACCCCAGAGGCAGTTAGGACTCAGAAAACTGGTCTCTGGCACCCAGCGGGTCCTGAAAGGGGAAGTGATTACTGAGTAGAGGACTCTAACCTGGAACCTACTGCTGGCAACTAGGAATGCTAAGGGTGGGCCAGTAGAAGCGAGAGCTATTGCAGGACTGGCGTAAGACTGGCGGAGGGAGACACAAAGGAGACAACAGCGAAGTACACTGGTGACTCGACTGACTCCTGGAATGGCTCCCTTCCCCTAGCCTGGAAACTCTGGCAGTGAGCTCTCCCCTTCTGGGACCTAAGGTAACTTGGCCGAGCCGTTTCTTTGAGCGGTGAATTCTGAGTGCCTCCTTGCATGTAAGGGGAGGATGCCTGCGGAGGCTGAAAGCACTGGGGCATTGGGCAGTCTGGTAAAGCGTCCCTCCCCCCTGGACAGAGCCTTCTGCGCAGCCTCCGAGCTTGCAGCAGAGAGTCATTAAGAGCCACAACCCCCTCTGCGACAAGCGCCAGTCCCTGGGGATTTTGCACTGACCAATAGCTGACAGCCCAGTGACTTTCCTCATCAGAACAGTTCAGGTCATCTGCTTCCACCGCATTCCTGCCTCCAGTCAGCTACTAACGGCCCCCCAAGTAACCCCTCCCATCAAGAGAACCCTGGACAACATACTAGCGGGTCCCTATAGTGGTAGAACAAAACAAAAGTAACAACGGATCCAGATGGGAAGGACCCAGCAAAAGATATCTGGAAGTATGAAAAATCAAACGGAAAGCACACACCCAAAGAGAAATACCAGCTCCCTAGCAATGAACGCTAACCAGGCCCAGAATACTAAAATGACAGGAGAAGAATTCCAAACATGGGTTATAAGTAAGCTCAATGATGTGCAAGGAAAAATGGAAAACCATCACAAGGAAACCACAAAAAAATCCAGGAATTGGAAGAAAAATTCACTAAAAAAATTGAAATATTAAAGAAAAATCAATCCGAACTCCTGGAAAGGAAGGACTCATTCAGAAAACTTCAAAACACTGTGGAAAACATCAAGAACAGGGTAGATGAAACAGAAGAAAGAATCTCAGAGATTGAAGACAGCTCCTTCAAAATGAAGAAGTCAGTCACAGAGATTGAGCAGAAAATTAAGAAAACAGAAAGAAGCTTACAAGAACTGTGGGATTATGTGAAAAAAGCAAACTTGCGTCTGATAGGGATGCCGGAAAATGAAGAGGAAGCCACGCAAGGGCTGGATGACCTATTTCCAGATTTAATAGAGGGGAATTTCCCAGGCCTTGCTAAAAATCTAGATACAGAGATACAAGAAGCGCAGCAGACCCCAGGGAGATTCAATGCAAATAGAAAGACACCACGTCATGCAGTCATCAGACTGACTAAAATATCAGCTAAGGAGACCCTTCTACGAGCTGTCAGGCGAAAGAAACAGGTAACATACAAAGGAAAGCCTATCAGAATAACTTCAGACTTCTCAACTGAAACCCTACAAGCAAGAAGAGCCTGGGGCCCCATTCTCACTCTTCTGAAACAGAATAAGGCCCAGCCTAGAGTCCTGTACCCTGCAAAACTAAGTTTTATATATGAAGGAGAAATAAAG
>CAUYSK010121016.1:0-43416 GCA_963575035.1 Avahi laniger | reverse complement strand
TAGGAAGGAAGGGGCAAAAACCTACCTAATGGATATAACAAACACTATTTGTGTGATGGACACACCTGTAGCCATGACTTAAGCATTACAAAAGTGATCCATGTAACCAAAAACATTTGTAACCCTGAATATTTGGGGGGGAAAAAAGCCATAGCAACCCCAAGAGAATCACCATTGCAGATTTGAGAGCAAATTCTCTGACAGGCTCAGGGCATTCAGAAGTACTAAGCATTTGTGCTGAGTTGTGGGAAGAGAGTGATCTTACATTGTTTATTTTATGTGTGTAAAAGATTTAAATTGACTTGAAGACTGAAACTGTGTTATTCACCTCCTCCGCGCCCACACGTCATCCAACGAAAGTGCTCTCTCATGAACGCATGCCCTCCACTCCAAAAGTGTCTGCGGAGTGAGTGAAGGAATTAATAGAGAGCCATGTGAAAAATGACTGTCCCAAAGCATTCTGGTAAACATCTGAAACTACACCACTCAATTTTTTTTTTATTTTTTTATTTTTTTGAGACAGAGTCTCACTCTGTTGCACTGAGTAGAGTGCCGTGGCATCAGCCTAGCTCACAGCAACCTCAAACTCCTGGGCTCAAGCAATCTTTCTGCCTCAACCTCCCGAGTAGCTGGGACTACAGACATGTGCCACCATGCCCGGCTAGTTTTTTATATATATTTTTAGTCGTCCAGCTAATTTCTTTCTATGTTTTTAGTAGAGACAGAGTCTCACTCTTGCTCAGGCTGGTCTTGAACTCCTGAGCTCAAACGATCCGCCTACCTCAGCCTCCCAGAATGCTAGGATTACAAACATGAGCCACCACACCTGGCCAACACCACTTAATTTAACATGAAAGCACTAAATTCCTTTTAATTGACTTTTCTTTTAATGGAATACACAAGTATAGATTGCCACAAAATATTAATAGCTATAGCAGGTAGCCTAGACAACCTCTGTTTATGGTCAGCATCATATGCCACCATTTTTAGGTGCCCAGAGCTCTTCTCAGTTATCTTTTTATTCTCTGTCATCATGGTATACATAGAAGTCTAGTATTCCCATTTTACAACAGGAAAACTAAGGTCCAATTGAAGATTTAACTCCCTTTGATGACCAATTTGAGATGAATTATTAGTAAGATTCCAATGGAGAACCTATTTCAGTTAATAATAACTTCTTTATAGGATTATTATAAGAATTAAAGGAATTAATACATGCAGAATGGGCATATCATAAGCACTCAAAATATGTTAGCTGTTACTATGATCATTTTTATTAGTTGTTTCCTCTGACCAAAACTGGAATTCAGTTCAAAATATTACAAATGTATTTTCCATTTGCTTACTCTGCAGTTGGTTCTTGATTTCCCTTCCTGACTCTATCTATTTAGTTCCTCACCAGGATTTAGGAATTGCGACTCTAGAGCTGGGGTCTGTCTATCCCAAGGGTTTTTAACCTCTTTTTGTGCCACAGACCCCTATAGGAGTCTGGTGAAGCCTAGAGACCCCTTCCAGAACAATATCTTTCAATGTATAAAGTACATTGGGTTGCAAAGGAAGTAATTATACTGTTATTATATATTGTTTAGCAAAATATTTCCAAACAATGAATATATAATTCAATAATATATGTGCTTCTTTATTAATGCATCTTCATTTAGTGGTGGGTATAATTACCATAACTTTGAAGTAGAGATGAAGGCAAAATATTGCAAGGTATCGGTACTAACTATGATGTGATGTGAAAACATCTATGATTTCTGTTGGTGATCAAGTCAAAGATATCATTCTTACATTCATAATGCAAGGACATGCTAATTTTCACTTAGAGATGGGTTTTTTTAAGATGTGATCTGTTTCCCCATTCAGTTCTATCCCTGGACCCTCCGGGGACTCCAAGATAATAACCCTGTCCTACACTCTGGCAGCAATGAATGACAGATACACAATCACTTTAACCACACTTCCCTGGTTCACTCCCTCACCCCCAACCGAGCACCCTAACAAAGCCTGTGAGTTAGCAGGTGAGAAGTGCAGCTTAGAGACTGCCCAAGACTTCTCCCTCCAGCCTGGACAGGAAGCACAGAGATATTCTCAATCACCTGGTCTACAATCCTCAGCCCTGGTTTTCTTTCTTCCTAGGAAACAGGAGCAGACCGACCTGAGCACAAAGGAGCAACACACCATCTGGCCCTCTCAGCACCAAGTGGGGAACAGCCCAGACCTAGAGGTTTACAATGTCATAAGAAAACAAAGTGAAGCTGACTTAGCCGAGACCCGGCCAGACCTGAAGAATATTTCATTCCGGGTGTGTTCCGGAGAAGCCACTCCCGATGACACGTCTTGTGACTATGACAACATGGCCGTGAACCCATCGGAAAGTGGGTTCGTGACTCTGGTGAGCATGGAGAGTGGATTTGTGACCAACGACATTTATGAGTCCTCCCCAGACCGAATGGGGAGGAGCAAGGAGTCTGGATGGGTGGAAAATGAGATATATGGTTATTAGGATGCATGATAAGAAACCTTGAAGGGACAAGAATGGGAAAGAAATGAGAAGCAAATTTCTATTTTCTATAAGGAAAATACCAGAAGGTCTATGAAAATGCTCAGATCAGGTCCTGTGGGTGAGCATGTGGCCCCCGGTAGCCCCTGTTGGATCCCCCAGGTTTTGGCTGTACCCTTTATCCCAGCCTCTCACCCAGCTCAACCTTACGAGAGAGAAAGTATCTTGCCCGGGTTCTGGCACATAGTAGAGCCTCAATAAATGTCAGTTAGTTGGTTACATCTGACTTTCAAGGGACAGTGCTTTACCTGGCAGGGTGAAGGTCGGCTGTGGAGCTTGGAAAAGCCACCTCTGCATCCTGTTTTCCTTGCTGTGTGCAGCAGCACATAGAATCAGAAAGAGACAGAAACTACAGACTCTTTTCAAAGGCGCCAGGCTAGCCTGCATATCGGCAATTCTCATATCTGTTTTTCTCAAAGAATAAAATCAAATAAAAAGCAGGAAGCAGAATGTTAGTCAGTCTGTGTCTACCGCCCCTTCCTCTGCATGTGGCCTTGGGGGACCTTTTTTTCTTTCTCCTGACATCCAAACTTGGAAATACCCAACTTTAGAAACTAAAAAAGAAATTTGAGTCTCAGCTTCTAGGCATATTTGTGCTCTCAGCCCACATTGTTCTGTTTGTATGCTTGTTTTACTGCAGCATTGACATATTACTCATAATGATTCTAATTCTGCCTCTTTTTAGGGACCCGACTATTTTAAATACTTTTGGTCTCAAATCAAGAGAAAGGTTTCTCAGCCCAGCATCAGTCATGTACAGTTTGAAGGTCTGAAAGCCATTATTTAAATTACCAGCATCCTCCCTGCATCAGCTTAACAATATTATTTTAACCTTTCCTCATACACCTTATTTTTGAAAAGTTTAGCAATATACAGAGCCACAACCTGGGCGAGTTGACTAGTCTGGGTCAGAGCTGTATCGAGTGTAGCAGATTGTAGTCACTGCCCAATTATCTGCCCTACTGGGGCAGCGAACGTGTTGGGAAACAAAAACATTTCAGCCTTCTCTGGGAAATGTGTTTTGTGGTTACAACATTTAAAGTGAAAATAGGGAGCACGTGGTCTGAAGGACTGATTCGTTGCTCTAAAACGTCCAAGTTCCCATTTTGCTCCAGGCATCCTGGCTCTATAACCTTTCCCTTTAGCCTTCATTTTGCCCCACAGCTCTGTGTCCCATTAGGTTGCCAGTTCCACGAGGGTAGGAATCCCACCTGCCCGTCAGCATCACACCTCCTGGCAACCCTGTCAGCGCCTTGCAGAGCAGGCAATCAGTATCAATTGAATGAATGAACAATGTATCTTTCAGAGCGATGGGAAGTAGCCTAAATAGTTCAGCTTAAAATTTTGTGGGAACTGTTTTTCACAGTCCCCCTGGGTGGAGGAGGTAATTGAGTACTTTTTGTTGGGAAAGCACTCCTAATACCTAGATAGAGGAAGCATAGTAACAAGTAAAGAGAAACTGGTGAACTGTGTTAACAACTTACTTGAATTATATCACTAACTCTTGAAATGAGGACCCATTCTTAATCTGTGCAGGGGGTACAGTTATAATCAGAGTGGACCGTCAGCATCTTTTCTTTGTCATTCGTGGGTGATTTCTGCTGGGGCCATAGATCTCTTCCTTCTGTGTTTGCACACAGCCTGTCCATATTTTAATTATTCAATTTCTTTTTTTTTCCTAAGATTTACTAGACTGAGTTTATCCAACTCCACTTCTATCTCTAATAATTGTGTTTCGCTTATTTAACCAACACTTGCTAAATGTTAAGTGTTTGCTACACTCAGATTGAACATTGAGCTTATTCATTGAGCTAGTGTAATATGGAAATTTAGTAAGCCTGTTTCATCATTGCTATGGTTTGAATGTTTGTCCCCTCCAAATATTTGTCCCCTCCAAAACTCATGTTGAAACTTAATCCCCAATGTGACAGTATTGAGAGCTTTAAGAGGCGAGTGGGTCTTGAGGGCTCTGCCTTCGTCAATGGGTTAATCCTTTCATGGATTAATGGATTAATTCGCTAATGGATTAATGGGTTATCATGGGAGTGGGACTTATGGCTGTGTGAGAAGAGGAAGAGGGACCTGAGCCAGCACACTCAGCCCCCTCCCCACGTGATCGCCTGCACTGACTCTGCGGAGAGTCTGCATCAGCAAAAAGGCCCTCACCAGATGTGGCCTCTCAACGCTGGACTTCCCAGTTTCCAGAACTATATGAAATCAATGTTTTTTTCTTTATAAATTACCCAGTTTCAGGTATTCTGTTATAAGCATCAGAAAACAGACTAAGGCAATCATTTGAAACCTAGTTCTCAAACTTTTTCTCCATTGTGACACACATGACGGAGGAAACGTATGTATCAGGTAACCTCTTGTGTCCTTCCACTGGACAAGACTTTCTTGAAGACCCACCAAGTGCCACACGCCGTGCTAGCTGTGACACACAGCCAGATTTCAGGTTGAGGCTCAGATAAGTTGGTTTATAGGTTATATACATTTCCCAACACGGTAGCTGTGAGGCTCTTTTTTTCCTTGTGCTATTCCCTTATTCATTTATTCAGAAAGCTTTAGACACTCCTACTTTGTCAGGAAATGTGCTAGGTACTAGGCATATCGTGGTAAAGAAGACAGCCCCAGGCTCCATCTAACGGAGCTTACATTCTAGTGGGGAAAGAAGATACATCAAAACATAAGTGAGTACAAGAGAACTTGCTATAATTCGTTTTCTTAAAATTATTTGCAGCTTTTTCTATTCTCCTTCCTTTTTCCCTCCTCTTCCCTTTCTGTTCATGAACACGTGGGTCCTAAAGCCAAATTGAGAGGATGGCAAGCATCTGTGCTCAAGGAGGTGGGGGGACTTGGTAGCTCAGAGTGGGGTGTCAGGCCCGAGCAGGGTGAGGAAGCTTCCGATGCGGAGGAGAGACCTGGTGCAGGCGTGGCCCGGGTAGGTGAGGAGGCCGGGGAGGGCAGCAACAGTGGGGGGTAGGTTGCATGGGGTGGGGGTTGATGAAGTAAGTAAGCTAAGGATAAGGAGAGCCAGGTTTCTCACTATCGCAGAAGGCAGACAGATACGAAATGGGAGAAAACTGGAATGGGCCCTACAGTGTTAGAAGGAAATTAGGAACATTGGTGTCACCTTGTGTTTTTGGGTACTGAGTATATATACGTATATATACATGCATGTGTGTGTTTCTGATTTTGACGGTGGTATTGAGGTCATATACATACACATACACACATACATCCTCTAGTGCTCAGATCTTGGCTTCTAAATACCATTCTGCCCTAAAACAAGTCAGGGCTCCTTGAAAAAGTGGCTGATTCCAGGGCTGGAGCAGGGAAAATACAAGATTAGCTTGGAAAATTTTTTGGTGCCAGCAAGCAAGGGAATATTCAAGAATGATGGGGATATGTCAGTGGATCACAGGAGACAGCTCATAGTGGCCCATATTGGCCCAAATGTGGGATAATTTTTTCTTTTTTTTTCTTTGTATAAATTTATGGGGTACAAGTGCAATTTTGTTATATGCATAGATTGTGTAGTGGTGAAGTCAGAGCTTTTAAGGTACCCATCACATGGGTGCATGGCATTGTACCCATTAAGCAATTTCTCATCATCCACCCCCCTCCCACCCCTCCACCCTTCAAAGTCTCCATCGTCTATCATTCCACTCTCTACATCCATATGTACGCTTTATTTAGCCCCCACTTATCAGTGAGAATATGCAATATTTGTCTTTCTATATCTGACTTGTTTCACTTAAGATAATGGCCTCCAGTTCCCTCTATGTTGCTGCAAAAGTCAGTATTTCATTCTTTTTTATGGCTGAATAGCATTCCACTGTGTATATATACTACATTTTCTTTATTAATCATCCATCAATGGACAGTTAGGTTGATTCCATATCTTTGCTATTGTGAATAGTGCTGCAATAAACACACAAGTACAGATATCTTTTTGATATAGTGATTTCTTTTCCTTTGGGTAGATACCCAGTAGTGGGATTGCTGGATTGTATATTAGTACTATTCTTAGTTCTTTCAGACATCTCTATACTGTTTTCCATAGAGGTTGTACTAATTTACATTCCCACCAACAGTGTATAAAAGTTCAAATGTAGGATAATTTGAACATCAAAATAAATAATTACAGTGATGGATTATAACCAATTGGATAAAACAGGAAATCATGAATCCACACTGATATAAATAATAAATGAATAAATTAAAATTTTGATGAGCAATGGGATATTTACATAGTTTCAAAGTGTCTCCTCCACAAAATGCTCACTAATCACCAAGGCAACACTACAGGCAGACACCACCTTAATCAGATGATCAATGTCAAGATTGTCAATAATGGGGCAAATTAAAATTATATACCACCTAATGGGATGCAATGAAAGGAACTCAGCATCACATCGTGATATTTCTGCCAAAGTGCATAATCTGAATCTAATCATGAGGAAACATTATGCAAAAACAAATTCATGGACATTCTACAAAATGCCTGCAAATTTTAAATCTCAAGGTAATGAAAGTCAAAGAAAGACAGAGCAACTGCTCTAGCATAAAGAATAGTAAGAAGTGATAACAACTAAAGCCACTACTTGAGTCTGAACCAGGTCATTATCCTATAAAGGAAAATATTGTTGTATTTGGAAAAACTTGAATGGGGTCTGAGGATTAAATGGTAGTAATGTGTCAGTGTTAACTTTTGGATTTTGATGGTTGTATTGAGGTCATCAAAGAGATTGTCCTTGTTTGTAGGGAATACACATCAGAGTATTAAGGGATGATGGACATCAGGTTGGCAACTTACTCTCAGGTGATTCTGAGGGGAGGAAAGTTCTTTGAACTATACTTGCAACTTTTAGTGTGAAGTTCTTTAAGGAAAAGCATTTGTAAACATTGCTGCTATAATTATTGGTAACATATTACTTGCAGTGCACCTTGCATCTAAGCTCAATGTTAGTTTGCCATGATGTGGTTGAGAGAGTCTGAGAGCCTCTGCTCCAAGACAAAAATGAATCATAATGTAGCTGTCAATCAGCACTCTAGCCCCAGGCTCAGGCCCAGCCCCCGAACCCCACCTTTTGCCGTGTCCTGGTAGGTTACAGGGATCTGTGATGTGCCATCCTGAAAAAGTGAATTCAGAGATCCCTTTCCTCCATAATTTCCCATCTTTCCCCCTGTTAAAATGCAAATAGTGTGTGTGATCTAGAATAGATAAATTCTAAGGTGTCTTCTAACTCTAGAATTATTTAATTTCAATATGATTCTTTTCCTAAGTTATTGTTAAGCATATTATGCCCACATTACTTCTGAACTTGTAGTAAGACATACCTAATGGCGAATAGCAAACTGAAAACAGATGTGTCAAATGAAGGCTAAGAAATTGCAAGCCCAGAGATGGAGAAACAACAAAGCTGATTATTCTGTATAGCCCCTTTTCTCTTTCTTTCAAAGAACAGCAAATGGTTACTAATTGCTAAGTAACCTTAAATTATTTTTGAATCCCGAATTTGAACGGCAGAAAGAAATAGTGACTAGAATAAGTCATCAGAGCAAAGGCACCAGGAGAAACCAATTTTTCAAAGTAGAATAGATCAGGTTAAGGTTTGAAAAATATAAATCTGTTGAATACATATTATCACAGAACAGGTACCTCAGAGTTTTCTGTTCTATTACATATTTTAATAAGTAAAATCTATCTCCCTTAAGGGGCTCAAAGTTTGTGCTGTTCTGTTCTTCTCTGTTCTCATCTGCCCTGTGTTTGGTCTGAGGCAGGATCAAGAAGAATTCATAATTGCTTGACAGGATTGCTGTTCTAGGGAAAAAGGCATTGCAAGCATTTAGCGTGATGCAACTTTGCCAGAAATTGGAGGCTGCTTTAATCGTTTGACCACCAGGTGGCAGCATTAGAATGCCATAGAACTCTTACCTAATTATACTGTCCATGAGTTTCTGGCAAGTAAATTCCTGCAACTATAAAGAGAAAGAAAGGTAAGGATATAAGGAAAAATAGGACAATACAATGAAGTGATTAAAATCCTGGGTTCTGGAATCAGGGTGTCAAGGTTCTAAGTCCTATTTCTGGCACTTACCAGCTGTGCAATCTTGAACAAACTACTTCATTATTGAAGCTTGTTTCCTCATCTCTAAAATGAGGATAACGTTACCTACCTGTAAGTGTTGCTGTAAGAATAAAAATCACAAAATATTTGTAAAGTATTGATATTTATGGGTTGAATTATGCCCACCACTTCCCACCCCAAATTATTTAAGTCCTAACTACAATTATCTCAAAATGTAACCTTTTTTAGAAATAGGGTCATTGTAGATAAAATTGGTTAAGATGAGGTCATTGGGGTGGAACCCTGTTCCCATGACTTGTGTCCTCATAAAAAGGGGAAGTTTGGACACAGCCATGCACACAGGGAGAACATGAGAAGATAAAGGCAGAGATCAAGGTGACGCTTCTACAAACCAAAGAATGCCGACTGCCAGCAAACCACCGGAAACTAGGCAAAGGTATGACAGATTTTCTCTCATAGCCCTCAAAAAGAACCAACCCTGCTGACCCCTTGATCTTGGACTTCTGGCTTCCAGAACTGCAAGAAAATAGATTTCTGTTGTTTAATCCACCTAGTTTTGATACTTTATAGCAAACTAATACAGCACATAAGTGCTCGTTAAATATTAACTAGTATTAATCCTGTACTTTCAATCTAATTGTACTGAGACAACAATGCTGCTTTTACTTTAAAGTTCATTTTCCAGCTATCGTGGATTTATATCTCCTGCCCTCCCCAAATAGTGCCATTCTGTGGAACAGAGGGCAAAGCTAGGGCAGAGACACGAAAGTCCGGGGAGGAGGATTTCCATGAAGTGCATGGATGCCAGCTAACACGAGCCCTGTACGGTCTACACCACTGAAGAGAATCACAGAGAGACTACATGATCCCTTGAGTGGGGGTAAAATGTAGAGCCCCCAGATGTGAGTTTGAGCAGCTTGACCACGTGTTGTAAAGGTGTTGGCTCTTAGTGCCAGAGAGCTCTTGTTCCACCTGGTGGTTGGAAGGTTGGATGTGATAACCCGTAAGATCCCTCCATCTCTTCTGGTTGCGTACATTTCAGCTGTTTTCCTTTGAATGTATAGAAGCCGGGAACAGAAAGGGGGCAGAGAAGGTTGGTGGTAGTTTGTTTCTTTTTCTCTGCAAGGATCTAGAATTTCTAACAGCTGGTTTTATTAAAGACTGAGATCAGCTAGGTGGGATTAAGGCTGAGAAACTGCCCCTAAGCTTCCAGCCTTATGCCCCACACCTCCTTACTATTTGACCCCAGCCCTCACCCCCAAGGCAATGAATAAGAGAGTTGAATAAATTGCGTGGAAATGGCACTGCAAGTTACCACACATGGCAATTGATCCCAAATCTACCCTTCTGCGAGCCTCAAAAAAAAACTTGATCCCGTTAAAGGTTGGGGTGCTGTCAGCGGATAGGGGGATTTGAAGCTGCCTCTTTTGTATGTAAGTAAAGAAAAAACAGGAGGAAATACAGTTGGCTCTCCATATTCGTAGGTTCTGCATCTGCAGATTCAACTGAGGATTGGAAGAAAAAAAGAAAAGAACAGAAAATGTTATGTTGTTGCTGACGTATACTGTGTAGTTAGGCTAGATGGTTGTTTTGTACTGAACGTGTAAACAGACTTTTTTTTCTTGTCATTATTCTCTAAACGATACAGCGTAACAACTATTTACACAGCGTTTACATTGTATAAGGTATTATAAGTAATCTAGAGATGACTTAAAGTATATGGGAGGATGTGTACAGGTTACATGCAAATACTATACCATTTTATACCAGGGATTTGAGCATCCATGAATTTTGGTATTCACAGGGGTCCCGGAACCAATCTCCTGCAGATACCAAAGGATGACTGTATTACCTGCCAGGGTGGTGGCCCCAAAAGCCCCACACCTTTGGTTGATGCCAAAAATTGCCTCTAGGACACACAATACCCTCAAATTAAATTGGAATTTTAACTAAAAAGAATTACAGAAGTGAGGCCTTCTCTGAATCCTAATCTGAACAAATCAATCAGAAAGAGACATCTTGAGATAAATGGGAAAATTTGAACAGGGACTGAGTATTAGATAAAATTAAAATGTTATCTTTGTTTTTAGTAGGAGTGATAATAGCATAGTGGTTTTGCAAGAGATAAAAGGTCTTACGGGTTAAAGATGTTTAGAGTAAAATGACCCAATTTCTGGGGTCTGTTTTCAAATATGCTAGCAAGAGAAAAGATCGGGGATGAATGAAACTAGATTAGTAAACTGTTGATAATTTCTTAAAATGAGTGAGAGACACATGGAGGCTTAATGTATTATTCTCATTCAACATACATTTTTATGTGTGTTTGAAAGTTTCCATTACAAAGGTTTTAAAAGAAATGGAATGGAAAGGGGAAAAGAATCACAGGTCTTCCTCCTGCTGAGAGAGAAAGTTCTTCTGTGGGGGATGACGGAGAAAGGCTTAGAAACTCCACTGAGTTTCTCTTTATGGGAAACAATAAGATAGCACGGAGAGAACACCTGAACTAGTTTGTCAAACATTTTCCCAGCTTCTACTCTCTCCCAGTGGCTGGGATATGATAGAAGAGATATTAGTTCACTGAGCACCCATGGTGTGCCACGTACTTTTATCAGCATTTTCTTTCTTAATGCTGATAATAATATTGCTCAGCAAGGTGGATGCCATTTTTATGAGTGAGACAGCAAGACCATCCTACCATTAAGGGACAGAGCAAAGAGGCCTTTTGGTTTTGTTGCACATTCCACAAATCATTCCACAAACAGCCAAGCTCTGTGTCCTATGGTGGATACAAACTGGGATGTAATTGTTTCTATAAAGTTATATTATTTCTGTTTTTCTACTTATATAAGCACATGCGGAAATCATTTGCATTTTCTCACATAATGCCCGTACCATTTTTCATTGACATATGTGTCTTAAGTACCCTCTGTGTTTCCAACGCTATGGACCCAGAAATAAATAAGGCCCTGCCCTCAAGCTGTGTGCAATCCAGCTGGGGAAGCACACCTGGAAAGGAATTAATGTTGCTGTGCATTGCACGCCACGACAGAGGCACATCAAAGAGGCAATTGCAGCACACACAGGGAGGAAGCTGATATGTCCTACCTCCTCCTCTTTGCCTGGCCAAGAGTCTTTCAAAAGTCCCACCTGCCCTTGGAAGCTTCCCCTAACCCCCAGACAAAACCTAACATTTTCTCAACATACCTTTATCATAGCCTCCTTCACAGTCTAGCTCACCTTAGAATTCACTGCCATCCCTACGGGCCGTCCAATTGCAGGAACCACCTCCTATCCATCCCTACGACCCCCGACTCTTAGAGCAACGGCTCGCACTTACCTGGCAATCAATAAAGGCATTAAATTTAAATGAAAACATTCCCTGGCAAGTGCAGCCAGCATTAATCTCTACCCTCCTAATTGCCTTTAGGTTTGTGTCTTCCTTATTTTACTACTAGAAAATTCAATGTAGAATCTCTTAACAAAAGTAAATGTTTTTTTAAAATCTACAAAATAATCAGACATAAAGAAAAAATGCAAAGATGGAGTCACTTTCCCTTAAATAATATTTATTTCATAAAGTCCAATACAGAGGAACCAATGTAAATATTTACATTCTAGGAAGTAATTCTGCTCTAGGAAATAACTAGTCAACTTATGTTTTTGAAAGATCATTTTGTTTTGTTCTGTTTTTCTCAAGAAACAAACTGACCTCCTTCCTTTTGGAAGAGATCACTTTTTCCTCCCCCTTTATTTTCTAGAAAGAACCTTGCTCAAAATGGCTTTTTCAGGGTCATTGAGCCATTTAACAACCAATAAGCTCTTAGCATCTTGAAAACAGCTCTTTTTTTCTACCTATCTGTCTTTTCTCTGTGTCTTCCTCAAGCTAACTTCATACTTTTCTGCTCTTTTACTAAATATAATAGTGAATGTCTTCTCTGTTGATATATGCCCACCGCTTGAGTTCTGAGGCTCTGCTCCTGGACACAGAGATGTGTCATCAGTTCGGTGCTGCCAAGGGTCTGAGCAGGGAACCCGGGGGGAGGGGAGAGCATGAGGCATGAAGCCAGCCCCTCCGGCCCTGTGGATGTAGGCCGATCGCTTTAGTAATAGGTACAAGGTAGGCATTTGAAAAGTTACAATGCATCTCCTAAATGGAAAGACGTCCCAGAATCTTCCTTCCAATCTGAAACCATTACTGATCCCTCACTGTCTGCAGAATCCAGTTCAAACTCCTTAACTTGGCACCCAGGGGCCTCCATGACCTGGCCCAATCCCCTAACCTTACTTACTACCACTGCACTGACACTACTCAAGACTCATTGCTGTTCCACAAACCCAGCACACACTTTTCCATTGCTGTCTTGCTTGTCCTCTTTCCTTGGCCTGGAATGTTCTTTCCCTACATCTTTATGTGAAAAATTCTGCCCAGTTGTCAAGACTCTATTAAGTGCCACATCCTCCTTAAAGCCTCTCTCTTCTCCCAAAGTCCTTTAGCTCTTTACCTGTCTCTGCCTTTCCCACGGTTCTCAGTACTTTTTGCCTATGGGCAGTGCATGGAACAACAGCACAGAACCCTCCAGGACCTAGAGACAAAGGGGCCATTTGAGAATTTAACCATAGAAATTAATCTGTACACAATGACTTGTGACGGAAAAAGTGTGTCCAGGACGTCAGAGTGTGACCTTCAAGTGAAGTCTGGCTGTAGGTCTGTATTTGCTGCGGAGTAAATGGTATTAACGTGTTTACTCAGTGAATCAACAAGTATGTATCGAGCATCTGCTATATGACAGTTACTGTGCTTGACACTGGGGAAGTGCAATGGTGAGTAAGATACAGTCTCTACCCTTGTGGCCGTTTTACTAGCCTAGTAAATAGTAAAAAGCCAGATTAACAGTCAATGAAATACACTGTGATAAGGCTTTGACAGGGCTGTGGGCGAGCCCGAGACGCAGAGAATACTTCCTCGAGGGAGTGATGCCTAAGGTGAGAACATGGCGCATATGCAGGGTTTCCAACGGTTTGGCATGACTGAGCTTGGGATGCTGGGCTGGTGAGTGGCGGGGTCGAGGGGTGACAACACTGAAGCAGGTGCAGGAATTAGATGGCGAATGGATTCATAAGCCATCTAAAGAATGTGAACTTTCTCCCTGTGCTGATCATTCGTCATTTGCCATATCCCACCAGATCCCCACCTAGATCCATTTTCTACCCTATTCTGTTCCCCAGCAGGATGACCCCTACAGACTGCATCACCCAACTTCCTTGCTGGCTGGTTTCCTGTAAGATCTGGGTAACGGGACGCTCCAGCAGGTCATCAGTGGGCAGGCGGGATGAAAGGCCATGGTATTTCTTCTCCACTCCCTTCGTATCAATAGCCGTAGCTGCATCCTCTGCCATTCGAGCTCTACCAGTTGGCCCCTCCTCCAGCTCTCACTACAATCCAGTCACTCTATTTCTTCCCCTTGTCCCATCAGTTCGAAGGTGTTACCAGCTTCCTACTATTGGTAGCCTCTGGGTGCCTTCCTGTTCATAGTTTGCTTCTTTAACCCTACCCACATATCTGCAAGCAGTACTTCCATTACAGTCTCTTCCTCTGAACCATCTGTAATAAATTCTGTTTTCTGTCAAGATCCTAACTGATACAATCCCGAAGACTGTGGGGAGGCATTCAAGGGTTTGAAGAGGGAGATCACATGATCAGATTTGTACTTCAGAAAGCTGGTCACATCCACAGTGTGAAGAAGAGATGGAGGAGGGTAAAACCAGGGAAGAATATGAACATCACCACTCTCTCAGTAATATAGGCAAGAGATTTGGGACAGTGGATACTAAAAGAAGTAGATAGATTCAAGAGACATTAGGAAGCATAATTAATAAGAGTTGGCAATAGAAAGAGTTGGACATATAAAAATAAAAAATAGCAATCAGAACCAGATGGCCAACGAAAAAACAGAAAAGAGGGAGTCACAGAAAAAAATACGGTGATCAACATGTAACTTCATCAGACCGATCTGATTCAACTTTTATGTAACAAAGTTGTGAGTTGTTTTTCAGTTGCCATGGATCCCCAGGTGACCCAAGCTTGCAATAAAGGGCGGAACCTAAGTGCTCAGACCAAGGAGCAGGGACTAAATTAAGAAGCAGGCGGGAACAGTGGTTCACGCTCGTAATCCCAGCACTTTGGGAGGCCAAGGTGAGAGGATGACTTGAGGCCAGGAGCTCAAGACCAGCCAGGGCTACATAGTGAGACCCCTGGCTCTACAAAAAGTAAGAAAAATTAGCCAGGTATGATGGTGCACATAGTCCCAGCTACTTAGGAGGCTGAGGTAGGAGGATTGCTTGAGCCCAGGAGTTCAAGGTTATAGTGAACTATGGTTGAGCCACTGCACCCTAGCCTGGGTGACAGAGTGAGACCCTGTCTCTAAAAAAAAGAGAAAAAGAAGAAGTGGACACTGCATGGCTGGATCCAGGATCCAATCAGATCAAGCCCTGGAGTGGGATCCAGTCAGAGCATGTCTCCTGACCTCGCCGCATCACAAGATCCAATCACACCTCATTACCCTGTGGACTATAAAATCTTCCCCAGCCCTCAGCTCGGAGAGACAGATCGGAATCTGACTCCTGTCTTCTGGTTTTGGCCACCTAACAATAAATCTTTCTCACAGCCAAAACGCAGTGCTTTGATGTTTGGCTTTCCCTTGGCTTTCCATTGCATGCTGGCAAACGAATCCAGTTTGGTTCAGTTACAACCATGTACCTCCAACACTGCTTAAGGGACAAGGCCCTCAAATTTTAGCCAATCTATTCCCAGTGGTAGCTCCCTCCATAGGGTGGAGGTGCATGCATCGACAATCATAGACCGGGAACCTCTGAATTATGCAACTAACCCCCAATTCTGATGCCAAGATTGCAAAGCAATCTTATAAGGATGAATAAGTTTCTCAGATAAGATCTAACGATGGGAAACGAAATACTCCAGACACAGTGCTCTGGTCTACATGACATTTATTTCATTATATATTAATAAGTCGCTCATCTGCTTTATGTATAACACCACCATAAGTCTGGTTCCTGTGAATTTATCTCCAGAATTCAGTCTACTCTGAGTCCCCTGAAGGATCAGGTTTCTAGATCTGCAAAGAAACTGGACACAGGCTCTTTTCCATCCTAGGATCTCTACATGTATCTGCTATTCCCTCTCCTTAAAGTACACCTTCTGCTCCACTCTGCTTTGTCTGGCTAACTCTAATTTGTCCTGTGCAACTAAGCTTTGAGGTTATTTTTTCCATAAGTCCTTCTCTAACCTATGTATCTTTCTGCCTTAATTTCGTGGAACAACATCAGGAGTCAACATCAAAGTTAGGAGCTTTGTTCACCTCTGCGTCTGCAGCACCTAGTTCAATGCCTGGCCCACAACTTGTCTTCCTTGTTGGGTTGAAAGTAAATTGAGATACTCATATTTGTCTGATTCATTTTTTTATCTTTCTAGAATGCCAGAACAATGCCTTACACACAATAGGAGATCAATAAATATTTGTTAAATATATAAATGACAAGCCCATAACAAGTGTGTTCTTTCTTTCTATACTTTAAGGAAACACCCGGTAAATAATCATCGTACCAGAGCCAAATGAATCCAAAGGAACCTCCCAGGAAACCAAAATGTGCAAATGTGCCGAGCGGTTTTACAGAGTAAGTCCATATGGGATTTTAAAAAACAACACAAGTGCTGTAGGACTTTATTGTGTATTGGATCTGCCAATATCAATGCTGAAGAAGCCAACCCTGAAGGCAAATAGCAGCATTTGTTTCCCAAACACTGATTAAAACAAATATTTTTCAGTTGCCATAGCTTTTGGATCTATTTTTGACATGCACACTGAATGTAGCAAATACTATGGAAACTTTGGCTCCCTTCATTGCTGTTTGACATTGAGGAGTCTAACCTCACTAGTGAGGTCAGAAAACATTAGCTTCACAACCACAAAAAATAACTTTCCTTGGTCCTAGGCTGCCAACTGCAGTACTATCTTTGTGATGGTTCGTCATTTCTACTGGCTGTATGTGTTTTAAAATTGAATATAGCCTCAACATAGCCGTTCAGTTTGGAAACTAGTTAAAATTAGACTAATACCTGTGTCTTTGTAGGAAAGCACTGACAATATCTCTTTGATACTTTGCATAGCCTTTATATGTTATTTTAAATTTTTATTGTGGAAATTTAAGAGCATATACAAAATTAGAAAGTAAAGTAAAAGGACCCATGATACCCTTCACCCAGCTCTGACAATTGTCAATTGTAAAAGGAAAACTCAGACACAAATGCATTAAGAAAAGTTGTCTTTTTTTTTTTTGAGATGATCTGGCTCTGTTGCCCCGGCTAGAGTGCAGTGGGATCATCATAGTTCACTGCAACCTCAAACTCCTGGGTTCAAGCGATCCTCCTGCCTCAGCCTCCTGAGTAGCTGGGACTACAGCCACTGCACCCAACCAATTTTTTCTATTTTTTAGTAGAGATGGGGTCTCACTTTTGCTCAGGTTGGTCTTGAACTCCTGACCTCCAGCGATCCTCCCGCCTCGGCCTCCCAGAATGCTAGGATTACAGGCGTGAGCCACTGTGCAGGCCAAGAAAAGAATTTTTACTGTCACTATTTTGTAAGGGAGACCATACTTCAGAACAACTGAGCTCTCCAAACAAAACCATAGCAGGTATTTAGAGAGAAACACAAGTTACCAAGAGTACAGTCAATTTGTTCCTCATAATATCTCGGAGGGTTGTCACTTATCTGTGGATAATATTGCAAAAATCAGGAATTAAGTTGTTTGCATTAGGTTAGCAGCTTACAAAAAGGGCGTGGGTCTTTATCTAGAGATTCATGTTAGGGTGCTGCTGCCCTTTTTAGGGTTTTTAAGAATATCAAGTTCTGGGGGGTTTTTTGGTTTTGTGTTTTGGGGGTTTTTGTTGCTGCCTTTGGTTTTGTTTTGTGTGTATGTGTGACCGGGGTGCATAATGTGCTACGTCAAGATGGCGTCATTCCTGCTCTCTTCGCCCCTCTTTCTGACTAGTTCCTGCCACTTGAGTGTAGATGTGGCCACAGAGGTTTGTTCAGAAATTTTTTGATGCGTGTCATTAACTTGGATTTTTCTCTTTGGCCAGGTCATAAAGCCCATAGTCATACTTTGATCACATCAGTGTCACAGATGCCTTTGAATTACTGTTATCAATCAGTTTGTCCTTTCTAAGTCTGTGGGGAAAAGGAACCCAGTTTGCCTCAACCACGATTTTCCTCAGGAACTGCCTAACTGGGATGTCCTTCCTTCCCTGAGATCCTCAAGTCTGTTAATGTTCCTGCTCTGTCAGGAAGTGGCATTCTTTACTAACTGTAAGGCTGAGATTTCACTAGTCAGAGAGCAGGTACAAGACAAGTTTCCTGGGAGGATTTTGCGGGCATCCTTTCCCCATATGAAGTACAGTTCTTGTTTCTTAACAGTGAGCTTATCATGCCTAATTATGTGAAATTTGTTTTTAAATGTGATGTTTCTGGCACGGTCACTGTGACAAATTTTCTTTATCCAGTTATGTCCCAATAGGAAAGAAGACAGTGTATTGAACCTGTGTAAACAATGACATGGTCATGGAAAGCAAAGGGAAGCAATAAATGGCACTTTAATAACAACCACCATTACGTGTAGTTTTACAGACAAGCTAATCAGTATGTGTCACTCTTTTCCTCAGAATCATTTTTTTAGATTTTCCTCTTGACTTGTTAGTTTATAATCTATATCCTAAGATATTTAATAGATATTTTTCTGAATTCCGAGAGATCAGTTGTAATAAGATACCACTTAGAAGACATTTGTTCCATTTGATACAGGGTTAATTTGTTAAATCGAGAATTAGTGATAGACCAGGAAGAAAGAAAAAGGAGCATTCTTATTTGCCCAGTGGAATATAGGAGATTAGCCCCAAGTAAATTTTTCATCTCGATTTCCTTCAGTCCTACATCCTTAATTCTTGTTCTCTAATCTTGGTTTAATTAGCTACTATCACAAAGTCATCTGCTTTGGGACTAAATAAAAAGTCCTGGAAATCCTCAGTCACACATTCTGACCATAAGCTCCTAGCAACAGAGTCAGCTTATGCTGGAAAGCCTGTACCCACAAATCTATTCCATTTAGTATCAATGGTTAAGAGTACCTAGTTCAGGCCGTTCTTGAGGTTATGATTCTTTTTTAAAATTTTATTTATTTATTTATTTTTATCTAGAGACAAGGTCTCGCTATGTTGCCCAGGCTGGACTCAAATTCCTGGGCTCAAGTGATCCTCCTGCCTCAGCCTGCCAAGTAGCTGGGACTATAGGTGAGTGCCACTGTGCCCAGCTGAGGTTATGATTCTTTTGATGTTTCTTCCAGAAGACTCCATGACTGATGTATTTCCTGAAAGCAGGGGTGTTTGGGCAATTGTAAAGGAAAAGAAGAAACCACCTATTTATAAGACTGAATGGCTTGGGTTAATTTATCATAATAACTAACAGTGTCTACAAGAAGAAAAGTGAGACATAATGTGTAAGTATTTAATCAATAATTGCCCTGACCGTAGTAACATAACGTAGGTAACGAGGCCATTGACAGATCTCTCGGACTTTTTCATTTATCCCACCATATGTATTTTATTGTAACCAATTGAAATAGGTATTTCAAAACAGATAGAAAACTTCGAATAAATCTTGTCGATGGTTACCATGCCAGTCTATGCACATGATCATAAGTAGATTCTATCCATCCTGAAAGACTAGAACTGCTGAGGCATGTTAATTTTAATATTAATAACTCTGACTTGTATGCCTTGAATACAGTTGCCCTGGGGAGGTTGGCCTGCCCGCTCTTCTCATACTGGGGGCTTGACAAATGCTCTCAGAGTACAGAGAACACCATGTGTACGTAATGATTTCCAGCATCCTTCCTTTTACAATAGAAGGAAACCTATCTTTGGTGCTGTCTAACGGCTGTCAGAGAAGCCTCAAAGATAGTTTGGTTGTAAAGGACATCTTAGCAGTTTTGTTATTCAGAATATGGGGCCTGAATTTGGAGAAGCCACTATAAAAGATTGTCAAAGGAGACAAGATGGGAGCATAAGTCCTAAGTGCCTAAACACTTACGGTTACGGTCTTGGCTATTGTGAAAATACATGCTAGTGAGTAACAACAGCAAGTATTAGGAGCTGCAGCCTTTTCAGAAGTATACTTCTGTTAAAAAATTCTTTCTTTGATTTCAGAATATTATGGGGGTGCAGACCTTTTGGTTACATAAATTGTTTTTGTACCGTTTGAGTCATAGTTATAAGTGTGCCCATCCCCCAGACAGTGTTCATCGTACCTGTTAGGTGTGAATTTACCCATCCTGTTTAAAAATGCTTAAGTGAATGACAAAAAAAATTACACAAAATGTTATCAGGCTTCAGATAAGTATATTTTAGTGACACCTGGAATCTCTGCTATCTGGGCACAGAATAACTTTTTGATATGTCTTGTTATGAGGAGATTGTGTACTCAAAGCTCAATGTTCTTTTGAAATATTTAACTTTCTCCTCTTCATCACTTAATGTTCCCTCTGCTTAATAAATTTAATATTCTATCATCAGCATATATTTAGACATACAAAAGTAAACATATACTTAAATGGCAAATATGGAGCTTTTAATTGTAATTTTAAAATATATTGCTTTTCCTAGAATATTAAAAGATAACATTTATCTACAGTAAATGTACCATCTTAGTAAAACTGTAATTTTTCTCTTAAAAAATAGACAAAACACATCCATTATCTTGTATACACATCTGTATCTCTTTACAACAACCATATAGCCTCAATCACTACACATATTACTTCCAACTTTCAGCTGAAGTCATCAATGTCCGCTCCTTCAAAGGCCTGGAGAAAACTGGGAGGTGGGCAAGTGAGAATGGTCTGATGTACCTCAAGCACCTCAGCAGAAAATCAAGGCCCAGTGAAGGCCACATGTGCCCCCACGAGCTGTCTTACATATCCATTTACATTTTTTTTAAAATGGCAAACGTGAACATGTGAACTAACACACAATCCACATTTTTTGCTTTCTTACAACACATGGCCAATCTTGTTCCACCTAAAACATCATCCACCGTCAGCTCACCCCCAGGTTATTTTGAAGCAAATCCCAGACATTATCTCATTTCATCTGTAAATATTTCAACATGTATCTCTAAAAGATAAACACTCTTTTTGATCTTTAAATATGACCACAGTAAAATTATCAAGTACAAAAATTAACAATTCCTTAACATGATCAAATATTCAATCACAGTTCACGATTCCTCAATTCTCTTATAAATATTTTCAGCTTTTTTATTTGAATCAGGATCCAAATAAAGTACAGTACATTACAGCTGAGTGATATCTCTTTTAAGTCTACTTTAATTTAATTTATAGGTTTCTTTTCCATTCCTTTTTTTCTCTTATGATTTTTTTGTTAAAGATACCAGATAGAGGTCAGGCCTGGTAGTGTGTGCCTATAGTCCCAACTACTCAGGAGGCTGAGGCAAAAGGATCACTTGAGCCCAGGAGTTTGAGGTTGCTGTGCAGTGAGCTATGATCAGGCCACTGACCTCACACTCGGGCAACAAAAGTGAGACCTTGTTTCTAAAAAAAAAATAAAAATAAAAAAGACACCATGTCGATTGCCCTGTAGAGTTTCCCGTAACTGGATTTGCTATTGCGTCATTTCACATGTTTTTTATCCCTTATGTTTCCTGAAAATTGTTAGTTATTTCTAAAGGCTTAATCAGATTCAGGCTCAATTTTTTTTTGTTTGTTGTTTTGCAATATGTGTAGCAAAGAATTTAATCTTGTCCCAAAAAAGGTCTGGCCTTCACCCTCAGTTCTGGGAGGTAATTTCTAACCCCTTGGAATTTCATGCTTCATAGGAGTGGTTTTGTTTGCATGGGGGCCTTGGGTCAAGCTGGATAGTGTAACAATGTGATTTAGGGTGGGAGCTTTGGGTCCCGCATAATCAACTCAACTTCTGGAGGGGCTGGAGACTGAGAAGTCATGCGGACAGTCAACCAAATATAATCTCTGGACAGGAAGGCTCAGGTGAGTTTCCTTGCTTGGCAATAATCTGTGCATACTGTCACACATAGATAATGGGAAAATAATGGTGTCCACAACTCTGTGAGGACAGGACAACTGGAACATTCATATTGGGAACTTTTCTGGACTCTGCCCTATGTTCTTTCTTCTTTGACTATGTTTGATCTGTATTCTTTAGCTGCAATAAACCTTAGCCTTTAGTATAATAGCCTTTAGTGAGTTCTGAGTCCTTCTAGCAAACTATCAAAGCCAAGGGTGGTTTTGGGATCCCCAAATTTGTAATTGATGCCAAAAGTGAGGGCAGTCTTGTGACTGCCCCCTAAACTTCCCACAAGACCACTACATTGTGGTAGTATCTATCAGGTACATGATATCTGGCTATTTCTTTCGTTCTTTTTTCTTTTCTTTTTTTTTGATTTTTGTTTTTTTGTTTGTTTTTGAGATAGGGTCTTGCTCTGTTGTACGGGCTAGAAAGCAGTGATATCATCATAACTCACAGCAACTTGAAACTCCTACGCTCATGGCTATTTCTTTTTCTGCTGTTATGAGCCATTGGTGATCATTGCTTAAGGTCATTAACTCTTCAGGGACTGCAAATGGTGATATTCTATTTCTATCATTTCTTCTTCTTAACTTTAGTCTTCTTTCTCCACCAATTATTCCCCTTCATCAATTGTTTGGTACATAGGTAATATGGGAAAGATAGAAACATATGCTTAATTATTTTATTTACTAGTTTTCAAAATTAAGATGTAGTTTCTTGCATCCTCCAAAGTGACCACTGACTTTTTAAAAATCTTTATGTCATGAATTTAAGCATCAATCCATTGCATTATCATTATTGATCTTCATCTTTGACCATTTTTGGCCCATGAGAGCTTATCTAAAGTGACTCTTGAATCCTTTTGACATAACCCTAGTATTCTTTGATAGTTTCCTTGCTTTCTGGTAACACAAGATGTTCCAGGCTTATCTCGCGTATTTCCTGTTTCAGACCTGGAATCAGCCATTTTTCTAAGAAGCCCTGTCTCAAGTTGGATTCCCCCAGGAAATAGACTCTGAGTTGAATATTTACATGCAAGAAGTTTACTGGGGACTGCCCTCAGAATCAACACCCATGGGGGAAAACAAAAATAGGACTGAGCAGAAGAAGGAGTTCGACCACTGCACAATCCCACAGAGAATGCTGGAGATGGTCTAGCCCTCTAAAATGTCCTGCCTTGAGGCGAGAGAGTCTGACCTTTATAATCCACATTAACCAGTCAGTAGATGTGGGCTGCTGCTGGGGAGGGGTGTGTGAACTTTGGTGAGGTGGCTGTCTTCATTTTAAGACAGTGGTTCTCAACCAGGGCAATTTTGCTCTCCAGGGGACATTTGGAGACATTTTTGGTGCTACTGATCTCTAGTGGGTAGAAACCAGGGATTCTGTTAAACATCTTCTAATACACAGGACTACTCCCAGCAACAAAGAATTATCCAGTCCAAAATGTCAATAGTGCTGAAGCTGAGAAACCTTGGTTTAGGGCAATGCCCAAAGAGTGACTCAACTGACAGCCAACAGCAGCCAATGCTCCCAGCACTTGGGGAACAAGGTCTCAGTTCTGAAAGGGGAATCTGGGTGGCATACCAGGGCATTTGCTACACATCTTGGTTACTTTTAAAGAAAACTAGTACATAGAGACCTCAGCCTAGTTGCTAGCAATGCTCATCAATACTGGTTTGGTTTTTATTTCTAGGCCTTTTCGGAGGACAGAGGTAGAAAAATTCTTTTTACTACACATCATTCATTCATACCAATATTTTCAATTCAAAATCAGGATTACAGGTATAATCCTTATATTTTGAGAAACTTGGAAACTCATTGACTCTAAGAAGGTCTCTGAAAACTATCTCGTTAAGCCTTTTTTGACTCTTACTAAGTTTATATATTAGGGGATTACAAAAGTAAAGGGAAACTTTGCAGAACAATGTTCAAAAACGATCCAGCATATTAGAATTTGGAGTAATCTTAGAGATGATATAGTGACCAAAATTCTGATTTTACAATTGAAGGGAAAAAAAGGAAGCCTGGAAAAGTTCAGTGAACTTGCTCTCAGGTCCATTGTTACTTAGTGCCCTAGAGAGGACCAGGATCAGGCCACCTAACTCCTCATAGACTCTTCTCCCTAGTAATTACCTCTCTCATGTTGCAGAAGAAAATAATAAAGCAGAGAGGAACAGAAAGGAAGATGAAACTCATTGCCAAGTTCAATGTTGCTCCTTGGTAGAACTGAGCACTCAGAGCACAGATCTGTATGAGGAAAACACTACGTAGCCACTGTCAGTGGAAATACCCGCTTAGTTGTTTTTCCAAAGCACTATTAGATTGTGCTGTGCCTTCCACATTCTCTCCTTCACTCTTGCTAATGACGAAGCAGTTATACACACTAGCAAATAGGCTGGTCAGGGCTGGGCCGTCCTACCCCAAACCAGAACAGAATGATTTGGTTTAATTCATTAGTAGCATACACAGAAACAATTAAGTGGCCTCACTCCTTTTCAAATGAAGGACTGTCTTAGGAACCTTCTTTCAATTCCTCCCAAGGCATATTAATCTGAACTCTTCTTGTCCTAGTCAGTTGTTTTTTATTTCTTCCAATGCTTCTTAAAATTTTCCACTGAAGTACTGGGAGAGAAGAATACAAGCTGCACACAACACACACTGCACACACACGCATACACACACACACACACACACACACACACACACACACAGAGGCATGCACGTATGTGCATACATAGCCCTGGGGAAGTGACCCAAAGCAAAATTCTTAGGAAAGGCAAAATTTTTCCAAAGTCCTGTGTTTATCTAAAATATTTATTCAAGTCTCACAAGCTACTTGGTTTTTTTTAAAGAAACAGACGTTTAAAAGGGAAATGGATATTCCAGAAGATGCAGCATATTTTGTAAAGTCTTTGAGAAATCCTTCCCCCTTCCTAATCATGACATACTACTTATATCCCCACTGGAGAAACCTCAATTGAGATACCACTTATTTAATAGATTTCTATTGCTCTGAGGTAGAATTCATACTCTTAAAAGTGGTTTGCCATTACAAAAAAAAAAAACTTTTGCATTTTATCTACTCATTCAACCAAGGTTTATGGAGCATCTAATATTTTTCTTGCTTTTATTTTAGCAAAATCACTAGTTAAGCTGTTGTCAAGATTTTCATATAATTTGTGTTTTATCAACAGTAATGTTATAAAAGATTAAAATTAAAATCAGAGTATATTCAAACTGCATGCAATTTTATTATATTTTTATCAAAAGTACAATCTGAAGTAAATGTATAAAATGTGAAATCTTTTTCATATATTGTCAAAAAAGTTATGTTTCCTTTAAAGTATTCAAAAGCCATCTATTAAAATTAAAAGGTAAAATATAAATTATATTTAATCATTTTAATTTGCGAATGGCACAACCCTCAAACTTTTATAACACAGTCAGATCCAGCCACCTGCTGTTTCAAGGACATAGGGCAAGAGATAGGAAAAAATGTTTTTCTGGGGCCTAAACAGTGTTAGTTGTAAGAGTGAACATTTAGGCTGATGGGCCATGCTGTGTCAGTGTGAATGCCCAAGTGAGAGAGGGGCATATGTGCTCTTTAATAATTTGTGTATGTGTGTGTGTGTGTAGTTTGTGATATGTGGGGCCCTATAAAGTTGGGGCAGGCCTTTCTTGTCCCAGTCTGAGGACAGTCACAAGTCTTCAGAATTTAGATGTATAATGGGGTACGGAGAGTCGATATGACACCCCCAGTCCCACCTCTCACCACTCCAGAGAGCATATAGGGTGAGAAGAAGCCCTAGGAACAAAGACTTTACAATACATTACCTGCCTACCCAGTGAAGTTAGCATATAAAGTAGATATGATTATTGCTAATTTACACATAAGGAAACTGAGGCACAAACTAAATTGAAGTGACTCTCCAACAGTTACCTAGCTACAACTCGTTGGAGCCAAGGCCAAAACCCAAGGCTCCTGGCTCCTCGCCTATCAAATATTGCTGTCTTGTGTCTGGCTTCTCGATGCTCAGAGTTGCTTCTACATTTCTATCAGGATTTTGAGGTCAAGCAGTGTGTGAGTTAAAAAGAACCATATTGTTTAGCCGTCTTCAGTGTTTAAGGATTTGGAGGTTCAGGGGTGGAGGAAAACGGAAGTCATTTTAATAGATGTTTTCTGAACCTGATCATTGAACTTCAACATCTTGGAATCAACATATCCTGAAATGTTTCTGGTCAAATCGTGATTATGGGCACAACAATAAAATTACTGTATTTAGTCTTCTGGTGCGTGGTCAGCATCTTCTTTTATCCTTTTGATTTCAATTTCCTTGGGCTACTGAATGCGGATGTTTTCTGTTCTTACGTGGCAATTTGAGAGGGGTAGCTAAGTAGCATAATTGTTATTTACCGTGTGGTATGCACTATTTGGGAGTTGGGGGCTGAACCCGACAGAAAATTAAATGTGATTTCTGCCCTCAGAAGTCCTCATTTTACTCTGATGAATAGATTTGACATGTAAACACAGGAAGGAGAGAAGAACGCCACCTTCAGGGGAAAGGGGATAGAGATACACTCAAGACAGACATCTGTGAGAGTACCTAATAAATTTAATTAGAAGATGAGTTGAAGAAAATTAACAGGCTTTTTTTGTTTGTTTTGTTTTGTTTTGCTGTAAAGCAAAGGCTATATACAAATACTACCTCTAAGGCTGATCTCCATGCCTCCAATCTTATCCCCCAAAAGTTTGGTCCAAGTTCAGTTATACGGGCATCTGCCCGCAAGCCAGATTTTTGGTGACATTTTATCTTCTTCGCACACACACAAAAATATATATATATACTCCTTTCTCTTTCCCACTGCCAACTCTCCTCTGCAAAAAAACTGAGGGCACTAGAAATAAGCATGAAATTATCCTCACTCACAGGGATGGGTGGATGCCTATTTAGAAAGACATTTATGACAAAATGTGGCTGACCAGTAGAGGGGGCATGGGACTTACATTTGGTGGTCTTTAAAGAAACAAGAAACCGGAAACAAAGTTGCTTGAGTAGGGTCACAAAGCATAATAGACTAGGTGTATAGCAAATTTACAACTGCTAAAAAAGTTTGTGAACATTCTTTTTATATCTTTACATTCTTGTGTGGGCATATGAAAGAGGAACATTGTGCACATTCAAGGAATGAATCACTCTTGATCCAAAAGTGCATGACATTTCTTACTTGAGCTGTCTTGCATTCAAATTCTTATTACTCAACGATATATACATGATTTCATTTTAACATAGCTTTGTCATTGTGGCACACGTGCAAATTGCTCAAGTTGCTATAGCATACTTTATATGGCAAAATATTTAAATGTTAGGGAAACTTTTATCTTCACATATCTAGAGATTGTTATCCTCAGCAATAACTGCTCTCAGTGGATATTTTGGTAAGTAAAATAATCTTAGTGACTAGGAGCCTATCCCAATTGTTAAGGGCCGGGCCCTAGGGTCAAACAGATGAGACTTGAAATTCTGGATTCTCATACAGTAGCTTCATTAACTCAAGCAAGTTAACTCACTAAGCTGTGCTTCATCTGTAAAAAGGGGATTATAGTAGTAACCGAAAATAGGATTATTGTGTGGATTAATGATAACTAATGATAAAAACAAAACATGGTCAGGATAGTTGATGTTTTTCTAATCAAGTGCACATTATCTGTTTTTTTTTTGACCAACCTAGTCAATTCTGAAGTTGGATTATTTTTGATTTCTGATACATTCTCATTCACTGGCCCAAGCATAGCCCTCTTTTGTTTTTATCTATATATACTTATATGCTTCTTTATGTATTTGCTTATTATAATATAAATACTTTTGAACCCACCATCCAATGTAAAAATTAGATCATTAACAATCATACCCACCTATGAGCTTTGCCCCAATCCATTTCTCTATCTTCCCTTCCTTGATTCTCATATTTATTATTAGCTTGTTTTTGAAATTATAGCTTGATCATATATTTGTATTACTAGAAATTATATTGTTTAATTTCATTTGTTTTTAACTTTTATAAGAAGGGTGTCAGGAATTTGCCTTTACTAACAGTGCTGCCAGGAACATTCATGTTCACATCTCATGTCATACATAGAGTTTTTCTTGGGTATATATTAATACCTAGAAGTAGAATTTGCTGAGTTACAGGATATGGGAGTGTTCAATATTTAGATAATGACAGACTTTCCAAAGTGATTGTATCCACTTTTACATTCTCAAGAGCATTGTATAAGATATTCTGCTAATTCACATTCTCTCCTGCATTTGGTATTGTCTCATTTCTTAATTTTTGCCAATTGAATGGGTATAAAATGGGTGTATCATGGTTTTAATTTATCCTCTGCAATCAATAATGAAGTTGACCAGTTCATATTTTTATTGGTCACATGATTTTCCTCCTCTATTGAATTTCTGTTCATATTTCTTGGCCATTTTGTTGTGTTTTGTTTGTCCTTTCCTTATTGATTTGAAGAAACCTGTATACAGTCTTGCTATTAATCCTTTGTTGGTTAATTGGGTTGCAAATATCCTCTCTCAGCTGGTACCTTCTCTCTTTTCTTTTTGTAAGATGTCTTTTAATATTTAGAAGTTTTTAATGTTAACATAGTCAGATTTATTAATCTTTTCTCTTATGGTTAGAGGTTTTTTTGTGTCTTTAATAAATTCTTCACTACCCAAAGTCAGAAAGACACATACCTATACTTTCTAATAAAATTTATAAAATTTCACTGTTAAAATGTAAGTCTCTGATTTATCTGGACTTTATTTTTACGCATGGTATGAGTAAGGGATCAATATTCTTTTTTTCCACAGAGAACCATTTTTTACAAGTTCATTTATTGAATAGTCCCTCCTTTCCCCATTGATCTGCCATGCCACTTCTGTCCTATATCAAAATTCCAAATATACATGGGTCTGTTTCTGAGTTATCTATTTGCCCAAAGTTTTCTTTTTCTATTAATATTTCTGAACAAATATCACATTATTTTCATATACTACAGTTTCAAAATAAATCTAGTAAAACAAAACTATATCAATAAACATTGATTATGCTTATTTTATGTTTGTTATATTTGTTACATTCATTAACCATCTGACCTAACATATTATATTTGCTTCTGGTGGCATCTATAATCCAGGTTGCTGCTTTTTTTTGAAGTAGTTGTACTCCTGAGACGTCTCATTACTTTGGCCGTGAGTACATAGTTCTCTGACGGTATCAGCTATTTCATATGAGTTTTTTGTCATGGAAAAAAATCAAAGGCTAGATCCCAGTCTGTGTCAACATCCAGTGAGCTCAAGGAGACGGGCAGGGACAAGCTCTAGGGTGGAGAGCTCCAAGCACCAGAATATCATAATTAATTGCTCCAGCTCAGTATCCTGCCACCAAAAACTCTTCTGGTCAGGGCCCTGTCTTTAGACTCACCCCTTCCCTCCACCCCTCAAGGAGAAGCAGCCTGAAAAGGCCCGTCTAGATTATAATTCGCCAGTCCTGGCGGATGCAGGAAGTGGAGTGGTAGGAGAGTAATTGCCCAAGGTCAGCCAGTCCTCACCAGTTTCTACACTCTGGCTTCCGTTCTGTCCTGATTGTTATCCTTGTGCACACTTATACCAGCAGACTGAGCGTCTGCTATTAATTTCCACAGAAGTCTCCTGCCCCAGGCTACAGACATATACGCACACATGCACACACATACACATATATACATGCATGCACACATACCAGTTCAAAACAATTCGTTCAAGATTGATCTTGGGATAGGCAGGTAATTCTCTATATTGGCAAAATTAGAAGTTTTACATAGTTTTATATTAGACAAAATTGTGAAATAAGTATCCCCTGGAGCCTTAGCTATACCAGGATAGCCCAAGATTCAAAAATCTCCTTCACAATACTTACCTTTCTGAACCTCCCATTCCTATCATCTGCCCAGGTCACTGCTCTGTTCTTTGCCTTCTTGGTATTCCATTAGTTAAAGCTTCTCTGTTCCCTATACAAATACCTAATTAACCCAATTGCTATGGTCTGAATGCATGCGTCCCCCTCAAAATTCATGTGTTGAAACCTAAGTCCCACGCTGATGGTATTAACAGGTAGGGCCTTTGGGAGGTGACTAGGTCATGAGGGCAGAGCCTTCATAAATGGGACTAGTACCCTTAGAAAAAGAGGCTAGAGGGAGCCTGTTTGGCCCTTCTGGCCTTCCACCACGTGAGGACTCAGTAAGAAGGCATCATCTAGCAAGCAGAGAGCTAGCCTTCACCAGATACGGAATCTGCTGGTGCCTTGCTCTTGGACTTCTCAGCCTCTAGAACGATGAGCAATAAAATTCTATTATTTATATTAAATTACCCAGTCTAAGGTATTTTATTACAGCAACCTGAATGGACTAAGACACCAATCATGAAGCTAATGGAAAAAAACTAAACTGGCAGAGAGGAAGGAGGCCTAGAGACTTTCTCTCTAGGTAAACAAAACGCATTTTAACAGTGGTTTTTGGAAGCCTACCACATTTGCTTTGTTTAAGCCAAAGGAATAAGGCTATGTACAAGGGAAGCAGCAGTCTGCTGGAAGAGACATTTTAGACAAATATAATCTTTCAAATCTCACTGTACAGAATCATATACCCATAATGATAATAATTTCAGTTAATGTTTATAAGCTAGCAACAATAATTATGTCAATTTTTCTGATGTCAAGTCTTATGGGTCACAATGTACGTCATGATCTAGTATATGTTGGTCCTCATGTAATATGGTCCTACCCTACCCCTTCAGCCCCATCCCTCTTTCTTCTTCATTACTACTCAGCTGGAACACTTTTAGCTTTTTCCCACCTCGAGATACTCAGAATTTTTTTTTCACTGAATGAAAAATATCCCCTCACTATCTCCTACTGATTCTTCAGGATCTCACCTTAAATGTCATTTCCTGGTGAAAACTTCTTGACCCCCAACCCCCAGACTAGAACAGGATTCCCTATTATGCAATCTCATACCATGGGTTCTTTTCTTTTAGAATATTTACTACAATTATAATTAACTAATGAAATATGTGAAAGAAGGAAATTGGTGTAATACATTGGGAAGCAGAAAAGAATATGTTTTTATTCAGTTTTTGAACAAATATATATTGAGGACTTACTACATTCCAGGCATTGTGTTGGGTACTAGGAATATAGTAGAGAAAAAGGCAGACCTTTTCTCTTTAATCATCCATTCGTGAGAATCTCTCCTGGATCTTATCACCACCTAGAGCAATAATATCTAACTCAAATATGCTGGCATAGAGTATGTTTCTTTCCCAAGATCTTCCATGCCCTCACTCTCATCTAATTTATGCTCCGGATTCTTGAGCTCTCCATCCTCTCCCCCGCCAGCCTAAGCCTCCTATTCCTCCACCCTCACACTCCCTGCAGATAATCTGCTCCCGACTTCATAGAGGAAATTGATGCCAAGAGTAAACTTCCTGCACTGAGAATGATCCATTTGCCTACCAACAAAGCTGCCCTTGCTTCCTCCCCACCCACATTGGAATAAAGGAGGCCTCTCACCTCCTGTCTAAAGTGTCCCTTGTGTTGCGGATTCCTTTACCCTCTCTCTAATTATTTCTCATCACCTTTATTTCAAACTTTCCCTCCTCTGGCTCTTTCCAAAAATGCTCAACTCTCTACCAATTAAAACACACAGACAAACACACACACACACACACACACACACACATACACACAAAACCACCAAACTTCTCTTTTGATTCTACATCACGTTCTATCTTCATTCTTTCACAGACAAATTTCTTGACAGAATGGTCTACACTCACTTTACTTCATCACTTCCCACTCCAGTTTGGCTTCCACCCCCAGTACTCTGAAACCCTCTACAAAGATCATCAATTATCTTTTGTGACTAAATCTGATGAATTTCAATCTTCATCTTCCTCGACATTTTTCAGTGATTGAAAGTACTCCTTCCTCATTGGAAATTCTTGTTTAAACTCTCTTTTCTCTAGATTTCAAGGCATTTTTTTCGCTCTCTATCTACTCTCCTTTTATTTCTTTGGTAGGGAGGGGAAGTGTCTCTTTATTTGCCCACTCCAATGAGTGCTGACCAAATACTGTAAGATTCTGCCTTCTCCTTCACTCTATTTGGTTTGTTTTAATTTTTTTTAGAGATAGGGGTCTCGCTATGTTGCCCAGGCTGGAGAGCAGTGGCTATTTGCAGGTGCGATCATAGCACACTATAGCCTCAAACTCCTAGGTTCAAGTGATCTTCTTACTTCAGCCTCCCAAGTAGCTGGGACTATAGGCACGTGCCCCCATGCCTGGCATCACTCTTTGATACTCATATTGAATGATACTGTCCACATTCTTGACTTCAACTATCTGTACTATCACCCTACACCTCTCCCCTAAGCTCCAGAATTATGTATCCCGAGCCAACAAATGGCAACTCAGAACATTCGACTTCTACCACAACTCATTTTGATGCAGTATAGAGACATTATATATATTGATTTCTGCAAGTTGTTTAACAGTCTTTCATGATATCCTTGTATATATTAGAGTAATAAGGACTAAATATCTAAATGAAATGGATATGCTCCTTGAGGGCTGGAAGCACATTTCATCCACCTTTGTATACTCAGTGCCCAGTAGAGTGAATGGCACATGGCAAGCTCTCAGTAGTAATTGATTGCAGCTGTTCACTCCTATCAACAACCTGGGAGCAATCTTCAAAATCTCTCTCCCATCCCTCCCATCTTATCACTGCCACAGTTGTAATTCATCACTTGAGCAGCTTCCTATCCAGTTGCAGCTTCATAATTTCTCTATAGAGGGGTTTAGGAGCAGCAGTCTGGCTGGAAGGGGAAGACAGGACCTCCTATGACCAGGCATCTTCCAGTTTTATCTGTGAACACTCTCATCACTGAGTCTAGATGTTCACAACTGACAGTAGTTACCTGACCATATCATGCTTCTTCCCACATTTGGGACCATTATTAGTTATGCTCCTTTCTTTTCGAATGCTCATCCAATTTTTTTTTCACCTGGCTTTCACTAGGCCTTTACAACTCTGCTCAGCTTTCATTTTCTGGAAGCCTCTCCTGTGAACCCTTAAATTGAACTAAGTGCTTTTCCTTTGAGCTCCTTGTGCCAACCTCTTATCTATCTCTTACCACATTATATTAAAATTAAGCGTTTATGTGTCTAGCCTCCTCACAATAATCCTTGGAGGTAGGTGCTATTATTTAGCACTATTTAACAGATGAGAAACTCTGGCAGAGAGAGGTTAAGCAACTCCCCCAAGGTCATCAGCTAGTAAGCGGTAGAGCCACAGATCACACCTAAGCAGTTGGACTTTAGAGTTCCCTCTCCAAACCATAAAATCCTCAAGGGCAAGAACTGTGGATTACTCATATTTATATCCCCAGTATCTACCATGGTGCCTAGCACATGAATGCAATAAATGTCAAACTAAATAGCATTTGTTGAATTCTGCTAGAAAAGTTTAGGAATTTCAAAAATTACTAAGATATGATCCTTACCCTCAAAGAAGTTCATTACCTAGTGGAGTTGAGAAGATTAGTAAGATACTCCAGCAATATCACAGGAATGAACTAAGGGGAAAGTAAGTAACTGAGAGTCAAGTAGCTTACACATTGAAACTTTAGTACTAGAATGTCAAGGACTCTCTTGAAAATCTTATCCCAGGAGCATGGATATAGAATCTTCCTGGAACTCATGGTTATATGAAAAAACAAATCAAATGAATGTTGACCAATATGTTGTGGAAGTTAAACTGGCAGACGTCTAGTGGCAAGCTCTAGAACTGTGGCCCCAGCCTTGCCTATTTACCAGTTTACCAATCTACAGTCATGAACTACTATGAGCCACACACTTGTACTAGGAGTCAAAATACAAAGAATAATGACTGCAAGAAAGCTATAGAAGGCATGTTGACAGAATCTGCAGATAGATCAGAAAACTAAAGGTTAGGTAATATGGTGGATGATAAAGAACCAAAGTGATTCTATTATCTGGAACTATGAGCAAAATGAAGATGACATTTTAACTATTAGAATTTCTATTTATATTTTTAAAAAATCCATTGCCCACAAATATTATAAGGGTGACCTAGTGCAACAATAATTGCTATTTTAAAAGATCCGTTTTCACTTGGCCTTAGTCTTAACTGAGGGGTGTGGCTGCTAAAAGGAGAACTAGCCCAATCTTTGGCTGAATTACTTAGTATGAGTACAGAGTAAGGCTCAAAGGAGGGATCGGTCAAAGGCCAGTAGTCTGCTACTTTTTGGACTACATCTAGGATACTGTGTTCAGTTTGTAGAACAATATTTCAAGAGAGACATTGACAAACCAGAGTCCAGAAAAGCACACACACACAAAACAACAGGTAGAACACTGCAAACATAGTCAGCTAGACAGTGAAGCTGATAATGTTTTGCCTGGAGAACTGAAGAAAGAATATGACAATAGGTATGTATATGTTTGTTTGCAATGTCTTCACTGGAGAAAAGAACTAAAATCCATGGGCAGAAGTTAGAAAGAAGCCAATATAAAGACAATATAAGGCAGTGTTTTCAACTGATGCCAACTGTCTCACAATAGACTGGTTTCCTGCATGAGACGGTAAACCAAAGTTTAATTCCACCTGTCAAAGATCCATGTATCAGATGGGAAGCTAGATTCATATGATACTCTCTAAGATCCCTTTCAAATATAAGATGCTAAGGAAAGCTGTCATTTGGGAGGAGACGCAAAAATTTTGAAACTATTTTCAAACTTTCAAGATAATCACATAAATTTTTCATTTAGAGAGGATCCATCACAGCTAAAACCAAACTAGGGCATGGTTACCCAAAGGCTTCCCTGTTAGTACTGTGCTTGTGCTTTTTTGCACCCCATAAGTTTTGGCATGTTGTGTTTTGATTTTCATTTGTTTCAAGATTTTATTTCCCTTTTGATTTCTTCTTTGACCCAGTGGTTGTTCAGGAATGTATTGTTTAACTTCCATATATCTGTGAATGTTCCGATTTTCTTTCTGTTATTGATTTCTAGTTTCATTCCATTGTGGTCAGAAAATATATTTGGTATGACTTCAATCTTCTTAAATTTTTTAAGACTTGTTTTGTAACCTAGCATGTGATCTATGCTAGAGAATGTTCCCTGTGTGCTTAAGAAGAATGTGTATTCATATGGAATCACAAAAAAACCTGAATAACCAAAGCAATCTTGAGCAAAAAGAATAAAGCTGGAGGCCTCACACTTCCTGATTTCAAAATATATTACAAAGCTACAGAATTAAAACAGTATAGTACTGGTGTAAAGACAGACATACAGACCAATGGAACAAAATAGAAAGCCCAGATATAAACCCACACATATATGGTCTATTGATCTTCAACAAGGGTGCCAAGCATACAAAATGAGGAAAAGATTCTCTTCAACAAATTGTGCTGAAAATACTGGATATCCACATGCAAAAGAATGAAACTAAACCCTTATCTTACATTATACACAAAACCCAATTCAAAATGGATTAAAGACTTAAATGTAAGACCTGAAATTATAAAACTCCTAGAAAAAAATCAAGAAAAACTTCTTGACATTGGTCTTGGCAATGATTTCTTAGATATGACCCAAAGCACAGGAAACAAAAGCAAAAACAGACAGGTGGCACTGCACTAAACTGAAAAGCTTATGCACAGCAAGGGAAACAATCCCAGACTGAAAAAGCAACTATGGAATGCAAGAAAAATAACTGCAAACCATATATCTTACAAGAGGTTAATATCCAAAATGTATAAAGAACTCCTACAACTCAGTTGCAAAAAAAAAAAAAATAATCTGATTTAAAAATGAACAAAGGACTTGAATAGATATTTCTCCAAAGAAGATATACAAATGGCCACCAGATATATGAAAAGGTACTTAACATCACTAAGTGGCAGGGAAATGCAAATCAAAACTACAATGAGATAGCACCTCACACCTGTCAGCATTGTATTATTTAAAAAAACACATACACACACACACACCCTAAAACAAAAGATAATGAGAGTTGACAAGGATGCAGAGAAATTGAAACCCTTGTTCACTGTTAGTGGGAATGTAAATCAGTGCAGCATTATGGAAATCAGTATGGAGGTTCCTCAAAAAAATTAAAAATAGAACTACCATATGATCCATCAATCCCACTCCTGGGTATTTATCCAAAGGAATTGAAATCAGGATCTCAAAGAGATATCTGCACTCTCATGTTCACTGAGGCATTATTCACAATAGTCCAGATACGGAAACAACCTAAATGTCTATTGACAGATAAATGGGAAATTTTTTAAAAAATTTTTATACACACACGTACATACACTAGAATATTATTCAGCCTTTAAAAAGAAGGAACTCTTGCCATATGCAACAAGAAGGATGAACTTGGAAGACATTAAGCGAAATAAGCCAGTTATCGAAGGACAAATATTGCATAATCCCATTTATATGAGGTGTCTAAAATAGTCAAGCTCATAGAAACAGAGAATAGAATGGTGGTTGCCTGGGGCTGGAGGGAAAGGAGAAATGGAGAGTTGTTTAATGGGTATAAAGCTCCAATAATGAAAGATAAATAAGTTCTAGAGATCTGTTGAACAACATAGTGCCTATAATTGACAATACTCTACTGTCCACTGAAAAATTTAAGAGAGTAGATCTCAAGTTAAGTGTTCTTACTTGCCGATACACACACAAAGGGGGGGCAAGGTGGAACTTTTGGAGATGATAGATATGTTTATTACTTTGTAGTGATAGTTTCGCAGGTGTATACATGTGTTCAAACCCATCAAATTGTATACATTAAATATGTTCAGTTTTTCATGTATCAGTTACACCCAAATAAAGCTGTTAAAAAAAAAGTGCTAAAAAAGTTTTCTTTAAATAACCTCAATCCTCCAGTTTATTTCCATAATAGTAGCTTATACATAGTAACACCCACATGTTCGTTAACCTGATTGATGCTTGTTTCATGAATACCTGTAATTTATACTAATAAGAAGCACTGGGGCCAGGTGCGGTGGCCCACACCTGTAATTCTAACACTCTGGAAGGCTGAGACAGGAGGATAGCTTGAGGTCAGGAGTTCAAAACCAGCCTGAGCAAGAGGGAGACACCAACTCTACTAAAAATAGAAAAAATTAGCTAGGCAACTAAAAATCAGCCAGGCATAGTGGCGAGTACCTGTAGTCCCAGCTACTCCGGAGGCTGAGGCAGGAGTATTGCTGGAGCCCATGAGTTTGAGGTTGCCGTGAGCTAGGCTGACGCCATGGCACTTTAGCCTGGGCAACAGAGCAAGACTCGGTCTCAAAAAAAAAGGAAAAAAAAAAAAAAAGAAAAAAAAGAAAAAAGAAGTACTTGGAATTGGCACAGGACAATGATTTGGATTTTCTTATGTAATTTCTGCCTCTGTTAATATGAAAAGCAAAGTATTCATTCTAGCTTCGTGATCTTTTTTTTCTACGCAAAGTCATCTAATAAAGATTTCACCAGTTTTTGATTTGTACTAAATTTAAATCCAGGTCTAAGTCTACTGCTGTATTGATTTTCCTTCAGTCCTAAAATGATAAAAAAGTAAAAATGCAGATGTTGTTCATGATTAAAGAAACAAAGGTACATACCTTGTTTTTCAAATTCACAGGCCATCTGCTTCAGCAAAATATGTACAGCACTGTGAGCCACAAAGTTTTCTTTCCTCATATTTCAGATCACTTTTTCATTACCTCTTTGCTAACTCCTCTCATTCCACATTTTTATTAGTCCACTTTATTCTAAGTTAAGTGCGTTACAGAATTAATTCTTAGTCTCTCACCATCATTCTTAATTCTTTCTATCTGTATACCCTTTGGCCTTTCGAAGTGTTATGTTAACATTTTTTTAACCAACTCAATTGCAAATATAGTAGACTCACAGCATCAGTTGGGATTGCTGCATTTGAAAAGTCAAGCAAATAGGAAATCTAGTGACTAGAGTGTTCTACCTCACTAAAACCAGAGATGAAAAAGATGGTGACTGTCTGGAGCTCTCTTTTCTTCTTCTCCCTCTTATCTTTCATTCTTTTTTCTCCCCCGAGGGATGTGTGTGTGTGTGTGTGTGTGTGTGTGTGTGTGTAGAGAAAGAGAAAGAGGAGAGAAGAGAAGGAAGGAGAGAGGAAGAGAAGAGGAAAGTAGGAGTTGGATAATAACAATTGCTAAAATGTATACAGCTATCATTTAATTGGAAGCAAAAGCATGTAAGCGACATACAGGATTGAAATAGGAGAGGGATCTTTGGATTGAGGAAATAGAGTTGAATCATAAAATCCAAAGTTGAAGTATTCTAAATTAGTCCACATATTTCTGCAGAGTTTACAACCTACCAGTAATTTTCAGTGGCATACCCATTGCATTTCCATATGGGCAAGGCTGATTTTTGGCATAGCCCCTCTTAACCTCTTCCCTATCTCTGGCCTCCCTTTCTCTAACTTCTAGACACCCAGCATGCTCACATTGAACTCTGGTTTTTCAAAAACTTTTGGTACTCCCTGCCATCCTTTTTTCTTCTTTCCAGCCCCAAACCAATTCTTATTCCAGGACTATACAAGTAGGTAGTTGGCCTGCTTATCTGATTAACATAACCAGATAAAAATGAGTCAATGTCTGTTCAAAAGGTATATTTTAAAAGAGGAGGTTGTTAACTCTAGTGGGTCTCTATGTACATTTTCTGGTTTCTGAGTATGTGGCTTTTCATCAGATTCCCAAAGGAACCCAGCCCCAGGACAATGAAAATACATTCATCTAATTAGTAATATGCATATGGGAACTATTTTTGAGCTGATGTACAAAAATGGGCTCCTGCTCTATTTAGAGGAACCCTCATATACCACTCCCATCAATCCAGAAATCTGATCAGTCTTACAGCCTTCCCCCATTTCTCCCCTCGCTTTTGCAAACAACATACCTCATAGTAGAATAAGGTATTGTTTGGGAAGAGTGAAGGGCAGCACCGTGAGCAGTGGAGGGCCAACAGCCAATCAATCTTGCACTAATGAAATGAAATAAAATAAAATATATAAATAAAATAAATTTTAAAATAAAATATAATAAATATACACATATATTAATTTTCATTGAAAAATTAAAACTACAGAAAAGTTGTAAGAACAGTATAATAAACTACCATTTTAACTACACTTTATCTAGATTTATTAATTTAACAGTTTGTCACATTTACCTTATCTATCTTTGCTAAACCATTTGAGAATAAGTTGCATATATCAAAAACTTTTATCACTAAATACTTCAGTCTTTATCTCTTTATAATGGATATTCTCTTTCATAACCACAGTACAATGATGAAATTCAAGAAGCTTGACAATGAAACAATATTCTTATCTAACATGCAGTTCATATTCAAATTTCAGCAGTTGTCCTGAAAATATTCATTTATAACATTTTTTCCAGTATCACATGTTGCCTTTAGTGGCATGTCGGTTTAATCCCTTAAATCTAGAACAGTTTCTTAGCCTTTCTTTGTCTTTCATGACACTGATTTTTTTTTTTTATTTCAGCATATTATGGGCGTATAGATGTTTAGGTTACGTATGTTGCCCTTGCCCCCACCCACACTGATTTTTTAAAGAGTACTGATCATTTTTTGGGTAGAATGTTTCTCAGATTACATCTTTCTGATTATTTTTAGATTCATAATATATATTTTTGTCAGGGATACTACATAATAGATATTGATTGTGTTCTCAATACCTCACATCAGGAGGCACATCGTGTCATTTTATCCCATAATTGGTGACATTAACTCTGATCATTTGATTAGGATGGTGTCTGCCAGATTTGTTCACTGTCAAAGTACCTTTGTTAACCCTTTGTAACGCAAAAAAAATCTGAAGACTGTAAATATTCCAGCCAAATTTCACCCAATGATTTCAATATCTATTGATAATTTTGTCTGGATCAATTATTATTGTAATAGTTGCTAAATGATTTCTTAATTTCATCATTTCTTCTACATGTACTAGCTGGCATTCACCGTCAAGAACTTTCACTTCTTCCCCCTCTATATTTGTTTATTTAAAAGTTTAAGTATGCACTGATGAATTCTTTTTTAAAATTAAATGTGTTATAATCCATTTCTCTCAGTATTCATTCTTGATGTTCAAATTGTCTCAGATTTGGTAAGGAGACCTTCGAGCTGTCTCCTTTTTTCTTTTGACATACTCTCCTTGACATATCCAAGAAATCTCCTTGCTTTCTGGCACAAGGTCTTTCAAGGGCATTTTATACTTTCCCTCTCTCTGCTCTGGAATCAGCCCTTTCGTCAAGGACTCTGCTTCTTTTTAGTGGAGAATGGTATTTAGAAGCCAAGGCCTGGAGGCACATAATATATTTCAAAATATTAAAATGTTGCTTCTCCTGTTTCCATGGGTCACCATATGGAAGACTAGTGTGGTGACTTATAATCCTAACTCTAGCATTACTTGTGTAACTTTGGCAATTCCCTTCATTCCTTGCGGCCTGCTTCGTCATCTGAAAAGAAATTGGATTAGATAAATATTTCTTAACCTTTTCAGGGTCACCAACACGTTTGGGAATATGATAGAAGCTATGATCCCATCTCCCCAGAGACATGCTCAGAAAAGCAAACATTTGCCTACATTTCATGGGGTTCCAGGCTCCGAAGCCCATTTGAGGCTCTAAATCTCTGATTGAGTGATCTCTAGGGTCTCTTCAATGCTGGACATTCTGTGAGTCTATAAGCGACCGTGCTGCTGTCAGAATGATTCCTCGGAGACATCAAAACGTGGAGGGATTTATATAGCAACGAGATGAGAACAGGATACAAAGAAAGGAGCCTGTGAGCAATGCGTTGCTCAGCCCCAGTTCTTTGCCAGTGTCAAATTTAAGGTGCACTGTACTCATAGGTGAGAGGTTTTGGCGGGAAGGGCCCCTGGTGGGAGGAGAACGCCGGGGCTGAGGAGCTCACAGGCCGGATTCCTGTCGCTGCACCCCTCGGCACCGCCCACCAGGGCTCGCTCTTGCCCTTCGGCTGGAAGGCCGAGGAACGGAGCGGGCCGGGCGACGAGCAGCGGCGAGGCGGAGGAGAGAGGCGAGGGCGCCAGTGCCGGAAGGAGCGCGCCGGCCTGGCCCGGCGCCCCTCCCCGCGCGTCGGCCCCCACCTCTCTCCCGCCCGCCGCCGACGTCGGCGGTGCTCCGGTCGCCATGGTGACCAATCGAGGCCCGGGCCCGCCCCCGCCCCCCTGCCCCGGCCCCCTGACGTCGGCGCACGTCAGCGGCGGCGCGCGCCTGGCTGGGCCCTGCGGAGCGGGAGGGAAGGAGCGAAGGAGCAAGCGGAGCGGTCGTCGCCCGAGCCGAGCCGCGCCGCCAGCCCGCCAGTCCGCGCTCCTGTCCGCCGTGTCTAGCAGCGGGGCCCAGCATGGTCATGGCGGATGGCCCGAGGCACTTGCACCGCGGGCCGGTCCGGGTGGGGTTCTACGACATCGAGGGCACGCTGGGCAAGGGCAACTTCGCCGTGGTGAAGCTGGGGCGGCACCGGATCACCAAGACGGAGGTGCGGCCCGGGGCTCGGCGGGAGCGTCCGAGGGGAGGGTTCGGGAGAGGAGCTGTTTACCGAGAGGGGCGGCAGCAGTGGTGGGACCAGGGAGACCCGAGAGGCCGCGCCACTGGCGCCGGCGAGCGGGCCTGGGACTGTGAGGACCCAGGAGGTGCAGGGGGTCGGTGAGCAGCGAAGGGATCGGGCCGGGTCAGCCGGATCCGAGTGTCGTCCGACTGGAAACCTGACCGGCCGGGGCTTTGCTTTCCCCTTCGCCACCCCCGGTGGTCACACGGAATTTCGCCCAGAGCCTCCCACCCGGGCCGTGACCTGGTCTGTGGCCTCCGCTCCGGAGCGCAAGTTCCGCGTCTTCCCTGCTTTCGGCTGGGGGTGGGGTGGGAGGGGAAGTCTCGGTGCTCCCGGGCTGCGCCGACAGAGACGTCGCTAGCTGGAGCAGGGGACCGCCTGCGCTTGGGCTCCGCGGATGGGGGATCGAGCGGCCCCGGCGACCCCGGCGTCCTTCCCCTGCTCAGCGAGGAAGGGGCCCCGGTGGCCGGGAATGCCCAGACAGCCACTGTCTATCTTCTCTCCTTCCTTTTGCCCCACAGTGTCTCTGATTTGCTGTTTGGCTAGCTTGATCTCTTGCCTAGGGCATTTCCATCTAATACTCCAGACAATAGAACTGGTGAAAATGGTCATCTCTGCATTTGCACAGTTGGTGGGTTGGCCTTTCTTGTCTAGGGTTGTCCCTTTACCAGGTGTGTGTTCTGGCTGTGAATACGCATTCCTTAAAGCCACATCGAATTCCGCTCTACTCATAAAGCCCTCAACTGCTTCCTGACGGTGAATCCAGCACCCCTCTTCATTGCACATTCTAATGCACCGCACATATCTTCTTACAAGTCTCTGTTCTTACCTAACCCGCCTCCCTTCCACTGCCTCAAGCTGCTCTCTTCAGGGTCTCTATTTTAAGACGTGCAAATTAAATACCTTAGCTTAGAGAAACGGTGGAAACAAACCCATTCTTTAAAATAAAATCTAGTGGTTTTGATATATCTACTCTGCTTTATTGTAATTGCTACTGGAGTTTCATCCTTTTTTATTTTTCTGCCCAGTTTTCAACCTATTCCATAACCTTGTTAGTACGAATGTACTAGAGTTTGAATGTGGAATAAAGTAGGACTTTTTTTCAGAACGACTTAGGTAAGGCGAAGGGCATTTGGAAACTGGAATCATTTTTGTGACTGTTGTACTTAGAAGTTTTGCTTAATGTCGGTTTCCAGAAGGAAGAGACATATGTCATTCAGTCCTACTCACTTTTTGCCTTCGACTGATCCTGAAGCAGTCTAGATCTGACTTATTTTGTAGCATCAGGACCAAGGTCACAGATTTTCCTCTCACAAATTTACCAGTATTAGCAATTTAGATTGTTTGTAATGATAGAGATAATCTGGCTATGGTGAGATTACTAAATCTTTGCATAACTTAATCTGATCCCAGCAGTTTTAAAAATGAAGAAATTGATTCCATTCCTCTGAAGAGCCATGGCCTTATACCATGCCATTTCCTCTGGACTTACATAAAAAGAAGGCATTTTTTGTTTGTTTATTTGTTTGTTTATTTCAGCATATTATGGGGGTACAGATGTTTAGGTTATGTATGTTGCCCTTGCCCCCCCCAAGTCCGAGTTTCAAATATGTCCATCCTTCGGGTGGAGCGCATTGCACTCTTTGTGTATGCATATACCCGTCCCCTCCTCTCCCCTCCCCCTCCCCCCTGCCCAACATCCAATAGATGTTATTCTTATATGTGCACTTATGTGTTGATCAGTTGATACCAATTTGATGGTGAGTACATGTGGTGCTTGTCTTTCCATTCTTGGGATACCTCACTTAGTAGAATGTGTTCCAGCTCTCTCCAGGAGAATATAAGAGGTG
>CAUYSK010121014.1:0-38081 GCA_963575035.1 Avahi laniger | reverse complement strand
TGAAATATTGTAAATTACTGGCACCAAAATGTTCAATGGGCTACCCAGAGATTATATAGTGTAAGAGAGAAAAAAGCCTCAATATTCCAGGCTGGGATATTTTAAATATTTATTATTTGATAGTAAAAGCATTTGAACCACAGCTTTTATATATTAGAAGTACATACCAAGCACAACAATAGCCTACAAAAAAAAAAAAAAAAAAAAAAAGAAGATGTAATATAATGGGATTCTTGCCAGTTTCAGAAAGAAGCAAAGAAATCATAAAGCTTAGCCTGATACAGGCCATTTTGAAAACAGAAAAAAAGAAAACACGTCATTGTTAATCGAGAATTTCTTGTATTGTCAGATCTAACATTGTTGATCCTCAAAGGGTCTCAAAGGTCTAAATGTGAGTTCCCCTATACTTGCTGGATGTGCCTTCCAATTAGTGGGAAAAACTCCCCACCCATCCAGTTACCCTATCAGTCTGACCAGCTACACTCTGTCCAGTCATCAACCTAATGGCCTTCACCTCCTTGTTGCACCTCAAAATTAGTCAGTCAAACCAATGACATCCTCCCATGAGAACCAGGGGCAGCTTACCCTCTTGTTTCTACAAAGCTTGCCTCCCACAGTCCCTTCTGGTTCACTCTACTCCCAAGTGCAGCCCCTGTGTCCCCTGCATGGGTGCAGCATGCGGTGTCCTCCTCCCCAAGGCTGTAGGTTTGCATGACTAATAAACTGCTACTAATCTCATATGTCCAGTATCAGGCATCATGTGCTCTGCCAACCTGTGCTATTTAAGGTGGCCTTTATTCTATCATTACAAAGAAGACAACCAACTCCTCATGAAGATGTAGTTTGAGGACAAAATGAAATTACCAGCATCTCTCCACCACAATCTGCCATTGTGAATCTCCTAAAGCAGAGGCTATCACTGATATAGATACTTTTGAAGCAAAGGCTTCAGAGATAGGCAGAGTGTGGAAGCCTTTTACTAGGAGACAACGATCCCCAGACTGAAGTATTCTGTTGAGACAAGATCTATGCCTCTAGTTCAAAGTCCAATGTGCTCCAAAGCCAATCAATCCCTCTGCCAGACAGTTTGGTGTGAAGAAATGAGGTCTGACACTGATACAGCCATTCTGCCATTATGAAAATAACCTGACATTATAGAAGACAAAGTAAAAAGACCAGAAGAAACTGGCTGCTTGGCCGTCTTTGAGTTACTGAATCAAACAAATTCTGAAGCCAGTCTTACCCTTGACCTTCTCATATATATGTGGAACCATAAATCCCCTTTATCGTTTAAGTCAATTTGAATTGATTTTTTTCTATAACTTGTTCCAATATAAGCCTTCCAAAGAGCCATAAACCAACAGTTTTCTAAAGTACCAAAAAATTGACCAGATTATAATTATTGGAATATTCCTAGACACCTTAAAATTTAAATTAGACCCCTGTACCGCTGAAATAATCAATTCTTGATGGTTTTGAGGGCAAGAAGGACACAAAGCTGCAGAATAGATAAAAACTATAGAGACTCAGAAATGGAAGTAAACAATAATGGTAGAATGGCAGGGAAAAGATGAGGACAATTAAGATCAGAAAGAAGTCCAAAGGAGCGGTGCTTATGTCCTATGAAAGAAAGATAAAAATGTTCAAAGATGAGCCTATGCAGGTAGGAAAGACTTGTAGGTTTAAGTCAGGAAAAGGGCTAGAAATGTTTTCAAGAGCACCATATGGATTCAGAATAGCTCAGGTCTAATTTATTCTCTATAATTTTGGTCAATGTTTCTACATTTTTCTAAAATTTGATTAAAACCCTTTAAGTGGAAGAGAGACTCTTGATTCAGGAGAAATGCAGAGGAAAGTTATTGCAGTAACTATGTTCTTCAACACTGAAATATCCAGGCTTAAATATCATTATATTTTCATTATCCATTTTGTGGCCTCCTCCCCGCACCCATTTCCTACTCAGCACTCTTTTTATATCCGTTAATATTCTGTCATGGACTCAGAGAATCACAACATGTGTCCCTCTCATCCTACTGGTAGGCTAATCCAAATATAAAATGAATTTATATACATCCCATACATATGGCTTGCTTGATAAATATTAAGATACATCTGGGAAAAAAACAACAACAACAACAACAACAACATTACAGTAATGCTAAGGGAAAGCAACCAGAGCCTGTATGAGAATGGAAGTACCTATGAACAGAGCTACACAAGGTGCCTGAAAGGATTAGGGTGAGTGATGGGGCCACATTTCTGTTCATTGTTCTCAGGGCTTCCCATCACCTACAGAATAATACCCAATTCTTTGCACAACACACAATCATTGTAGATATTCCACCTACCTGATGAGCCCAGTCTATGGCCATTTATTTTCCTTATACTTGACACTTAGGCAAAGATAAAATACATGTACTTCCTATAATATACTCCTCCTCATTGTCTTGGAGCATTATGTTACTGCTGTCCGTTATACATTTCTACCTACATTTTACCACCAACACACATTTACAGATAACATTTTTAGTAAAACTTTCCCTGGCATATCCAGATTACCCTAAATATTGCAGCATTCCCCAATGATTTTTGTATTACAGCATAACATTTTTGAATTTCAATCCCTTGCTTATCTCCCTGGCCGATGGACAGAGAACAGGTCTTATTTATATCTATTTCTACGGTATCTACATGGTGCTCTGCACCTACTGTGTCCAAAATAAATATCTGTTGCATGAAAGAATAAAAGAATGATTCCAGGAGGGTCAGCCTTATGAACTGGTAGTAAAATGTATTGGTCATTTTTATGTACACTATAAAATGTTTCTGAAACACAAATAATGTTCCTATTTGCATACAGAAAGTAAAATATCAGAATTATTTTCTTAGTTTAACTTAAGACTTTGATTTCTTTCAAATAATATAAATGTTCTTTGAAAAATAACCCTTTCTTATCAGTTTCTAGGATATCCTAGACTCATCACGATGACAATGAAAGTTCCCCCCTGTTTAGCTGTTGTTCCCTGAATCTTTTTGAGCCAAAAATGCTGCCTGGGGAGATTAATGGAGACCAGGGCTCAAAGCTTGATATTTTTGACTAGTTACATTTTTGTAATAATAAGTTTCTGATAAATTACACATACACTCCTGCATAAAAAAGGAAGAGGACTGAAAAAAATTAGGGGGAGTGAAATCCCAAAATTTCAGGTATGTGGAAAGCTAATGAACTTGTATGGAAAGGCTCATTAATGGTAAGTTTCCCTAATGCACAATAAATCATAGTACTTTAACTGACTCACAAAGTGATGGAAATAAAAAAATTCCACAGAGAGAAATTTGCATTTGGGATATAATTAATATCCCAAATGCAATAATATGAGGCCTTAAAAAATGACCCAAATTACTCCAATTGAATCTTTGCACTTTGACCTTCATTAGTTTCTTGTGTTTGCTTTCTAAGTGGAATAGACACAAAATAAAACGCTTTGATAAGTTCCCATGCAGAGAATGGATGGTGATAGCATCACAAAGCCCTTACCAACAAGGCCACATTTCTTATCACTGCAAGATGAATTATTCACCGTTTCAGTCTTCTTTCAACATTGGGATATGGAAAGAAGGTGAACTTTACAGTCAGCTTTGCACTTCTGGGGTCAGCCAAGCACTTATCTTCAGAGCAGCAGAGGAACGTTAATTTTACAAGGTCCTCTACTTGATCCTACTGCAATGGAAATCCAACCAGGACCTTATCAGCCTAAGAGATCAGCCTTGGAGCTATAAGAGAATGAACTCACCTTGAAAAGAATGATCTCAGGCAGGGAAAGGGAAGAATTTTACTGCAGTGAATTTGCAGTTTCAGATATGAAATCTGCCTTTAAATTTATGCAAAATTATCATTTTTATTTTTTAATTGGGATTTTTTTTTGCAGCATTTCAGAAAATACTGAATTAGAAGTTTCCTCTGTTTCTCTGATTTCACTACTCTAAGATGCTAGTAATTCCTCAGCCATTTCACTTTACCTCAACTATAGGGTATGTTTAACACATTGACTACCATACTAGAAAAATAAAACTTTTCCTTGGTGCCACGGTGTTTTATTATGAAAATAGAATAAAAACTTCAAAAACAAAATGATCCTTTCTAATTTAATGAAAAAAAAGTTTTTTATTGTTTTCTGTGTGTGAATTACATGCAACCTGAAAAATAGTTCATTCGGCTCCCATGGTGAAGAGACATGTCAGTTACATAGGCTTCACGAGGCCCCATGCTCAAAACTAGTGTGAGTTAAATACAACTCACATGCCAGTTATGTGTTAGGGTCCAATGATGAAATTGGCCATATTTGTCTCTCATCTTCCTCTTTCCATTTTTGTTTTGTCATATGGGCTTCCTTTGTCCTTCTCTTTATTTCACTCTTACTTGCTGCTTTCAACAAGTGAAGTAGTAAATTAATTTACAATCAAGTTAGATAAATATGTTCTTTTACCCAGAAGGGATTTTTATTTAAGGAAGGCACAAAGTGGAAAGTAACCTAAATAGGTTAGTTTCTTGATCATTTTTTAAAATTCACTTTTTCATTGTATTCATTCTATAAACATTGATTAAACACTTCTTACGTGCTCACACCTCTCAGGGCTGGTGTTATTCCTAAGGTTAAGTAGGCTTGGGGAGTGTTTGAGATATCAAGTTTAGATCCTCAGTAATTCCTGTTATCTGTCCTGAAACTGATCCTTCTCCCAGGATTTCCTTTTCTGCCTATCTTCTCACAATGACCATACTCTAACTTTGAAAAAAGAAAGACTTATTAATGCTTATCACCTCCACAAGGTGAGATATCAGAGCCTACCTCTAGGTCACCAAACAAAGGGACAATTTGAAGTAGTGGCTTCTGGGTTTGAGAAATTGAACAATTTTGATTACTAAAAATTCTTTTACAAATCAGGTTTCTAGTATTTTGCTTTCAACAAAATTGAGGGAGGGCTAATTGAATTGCTAGAGTATATATTATTAAAAATAAATTTTAATGTTAGATCACTGTGTTTTGTTTTTTCTTTGCTTTTAAGTCAGAGGGAAGTTAAAGGACTGAAAGACATCGACCTAACAAAATTCTTTCAATCCCCATTTATGTATAGTTACTTATGTACAATTGTCTCTTGGTATCTACAAGGGATGGATCCTAGGATACTTCCGCCTCCCCCTCCAATGCCAAAAACTGCAGATGCTCAAGTTCTACAGTCAGCTTTGAGGAATCCTCACATGAGAAAAAGTAGCCCTTGGTATTCGCAGGTTCCACATCTCATGAACACTGTTTTCCAGCTGTAGTTGTTCCTATTTATGTGAACAAGGTTTATCCTGCTTAATCTTGTAGGGGCAAAGGGAGCCCCAACAGTCTATAAAAACTAAAACTCGGAAGCGAATTGATGGTGAATTTCTTCTCATTCTACAAATAATTAATATTAAAAATGAGATACATTAATTTAAAAAGTTATAAGAGCCTTTTTATGCCATTAAGAGATGGGTTCCAAGAATATTTTACTTTTTATATGTGAAATAATTCACCAAAATGTAATACAGTATATAATTTTGACCAGTGATAACCTATAGATAATTGTAATGATAAATTAATCCAGAAAAACTTTTTAACCCTTAGAACCTATGGTTACACGAAGTTACCTTTCAGAGGCGGCACCAGAGGTGGCGCCACATCTGCACCTGGACCACAGCAAGCCTGAGGCAGCGACAGGGAGAGACAAGCAACAATGGCAATAAGAAAGCCCCAAAGCAACTCAAACTGCAGCAGGCCTTCCTTTGGATTGAGGTATCCCAAGAATGGAAAAACAAGCACCACATGTACTCACCATCAAATTGGTATTAACTATCAACACATAAGTGCACGTATAAGAATAACATCTATTGGATGTTGGGCAGGGGGGAGGGGGAAGGCGGGAGGAGAGAGAAGGATGGAGAGGACAGGTATATGCATACACAAAGAGTGCAATGCACACCATCGGAAGGATGGACGTATTTGAAACTCGGACTTAGCGGGGGAGAGGGGGCAAGGGCAACATGCGTAACTTAAACATCTGTACCCCCATAATATGCTGAAATTAAAAGAAAGAAAGAAAGAAAGAACAGCTGCTTTACATCTGTGCTGTAATATTCTCTAACGGCAGTATGTCATCCAAGGCCTTGAGAGGACCCCTTATGAAGGTGGCTATTATCATGGAAAACTAATTTTTCCCAGAGAATTTCCCCTCAGGCCTCCTAGTATTTCCATGACACCTCCCAGCGCTAGATTTAAGAGCAGTATCAGGCTGTGTCTTGCCATCCCGGCTTTCCACGCGCACGCGGGGACCCAGCCTGCTCTGTCCCCGCCGTCCTCGCGGGCTCCGGAGCTTCCTGGTGAAGAAGGGCCCACCCTGGGCAGCGTGGACACGTCGGACTTCACAAAGTTTAACGTTTTATTTACTAAAAAGATAAAGGCTTTTGCGAATTATTTCCTGAAATTGTGGAGGACATTAAACCCAAACAGAAAGCACAAGACGAAGTCAGTAGCAGACCCCAGACTGTCCTCTTAACCAGAGACGTGGCTCCAGACGGGAGACGCCCTGGCCTGACTCCGCCTCTTCCCGGCATGCACCGTGGTCAGGCCGGAAGCTCAGGGGCTCCTCGGCGGTGCCTGGGTGAGCTGTGTTTCCGGGAGGGTTTGCGGCCTTCGCCCACCGTCAAGTACGCGCTGAGGAGCGTCGCGCAGGAGTGAGGGGCTCGCGGGAGCCCGCCCCACGGTCGCTGTTGACTGTCGCCGGGCGCCAGGGTTCGACTGGGGCGGGCTGCACACGCTGCTGCGCGCAGGCGGACCCGCCAGATGCCTGAGTTTAGGTTTTTTCAAAACCTTAAAAGGAAAGCAAAACCCAAAATGTGTGATTCGTATTTGGAGGAGGCTCTGGATACTCAGCTCCCTCTCTGGCCCCTGTGCGTGTTGGAACTGGCGGGGCCGAGGGCCGCGCATGCTTTATTTTTAGAGCTTATCTTTTGTATTGTCTTTACACCTATTTTAGTAAACCTGTTTTTCATTTTCTTGGATTCAGTCACTTAAAAACGTAAAACTCAATACCTATCGAAAAAAAAAAGAAAGAAATTATTTTTTAAAGAACATTAAAATACTATTTTAATAATCATTCAATAAATATATTTGGGGAACTTACTATCTTGAGGGAGCCACTATCCATATAGGATAGTGAGGACCAACAATTAAAATGTAAGTATTACAAATGTACTTATTTGCAGAGAAGTATAAGAGAATGATCAATAAAAGCTTTTCAAACATAAAACATTAAATTTAGATAAATTTCCTAGTGGAAATAAAAGTTCAGGAAAGAAGAGCTTGTTAAATACACACACAAATAAGATTAAGCAGAATGGAACAAAAGATCATTTCAGGGGGAGGACATAGCAATACATGTATTACAGAAATAACTTTGCAAATTGGAGGAACTGCGGGTGATCATCAGCAAACTATTGCCTGGAAACCGAATGGAAAAATCGACTCACTTGAAGCAGTGTTGTTGAAGGTGGCAACGAATTAAAATTTCTGAAGTAACTCTTCCTTCTCTTTACCAATGAGATACATTGGGTTCTTTTATAAGTCTTCATCCTTTTTCCAGAGTACAGCCAGAAAAGTTCTGTTTAATTCAAGTACAGTGATTTTGAAGCCTTGGCTAAAAGCCAGATGAGATGAGTCTGGAATTCCTCAGATTCTCCCAGACTTGAAAATAAACTCCAAAGTTCAGCTAAGAGACCTGAATGTCTCAGCAGCCTGGAAAATTAATGTTGACAGTGGTCAAAAAGATGTCGTAATCCTGAGATTGGCCTCTATCAAAAAATCACAACACAGCAAATGTTGGCGAGGATGTGGAGAGACAAAAATTCACTTTTTTATTGATTGGCTTTCTAGTAATTTTTTAAATGGGTAAGGTAATATTTAAGGTATTGGCAGGGTATTTCTTGGCCATCAAGAAGTAAATTAGGTAGTCCAATTTGTAGATTTCAGAATTTTTGTTTTGTTTTAAATATATGAAGTTATTTTTGTCATACAGTTTGGAATCTGTAAGTGCAACATGTAAACAGCTGAGCCAAGAACTAATGGAAAAATATGAAGAACTGAAGAAGATGGAAGGACATAACAATGACTACAGGGAAGAGATTAAGAAGGTAAAAATCTGCATGCCTGGGATTGCAAAATTGTATGTATTTATTGACTGAGATATGGGTTGGGAGATTGTAGGAGTCATTTTTAATGAGAGGAAAATGTAGTCCAAAGGACCACTTGATATTTAAGAGTGGAAGAGCAACTGGAATGGGAAGTGCCTTCTTTCTTAGCCTGAGGGTTCCATATAAATATTTTCAGGATAATTGAAATCTGTACCCTTTGAACACTAAATCTTTATTTTAAACATATTTTGATGAAAAGCTCTCTAAAAGATATATACTTTCTTGCTTGTAAAAAGATATGAGCTATCATTTAATATTTCCTTAATGAGTAAAGAAGGGTATGGTTATGTATTTTCTTCTGTGCTACGGTGTGGTTAATATCCTCGTTAGCTACTGAGATTCGCAGAGCGCTAGCTGTCCTATTTGTTGGTTTGTAGTTTTTTAATTACTTTTTGAGATTACTTCTAGCCCCTTCTTCCTCTTATCTTTCTATTTGTTACTTATTATCTTCTGTAGGCCAGGAAACCACATAAGCAATATTTACAGGTTTGTAACTAATAAAAGAACGAAGGTCACAGGTTCTGTCCTCTGAACGGTGTACATGGACTTTGATACTGGTCCTCACGTTTGAATAATCCATTTCTCCATTTCTTTGAGAGGGAGATGGTTGTAATAAATGATTGTAGTTATAACTACCTGACCTTCAGTATAGACATGCATCTTGGTAAATTGCTAATTTTCTGCAGATCTAATCTAGAAAAAAATTTCATGTTTTGAGGTAAGGTAAAATTTACTTTATTAGCTATTAATATGTTTTTCTATCTAAATGCTTTCTCTTAACCTTTGGTGCTTTCCTTTTTGCTTCTTTGTAGTTGAAAGAACAGATTATGCAGGCTGAACAAAGTTACAGTTCTGCACTAGAAGGAATGAAGATGGAAATCTCCCGGCTAACTCTGGAGTTACATCAGCGAGATATTACTATTGCTTCTGCCAAAGGTTCTTCCTCAGACATGGAAAAGCAACTCAAAGCAGAGATGCAGAAGTCAGAAGAAAAAGCAGTAGAGCATAAGGTGGTGAAGCCTGAGTAAATACTCTTTTTATTGAAGTTTGTTTTTGAAGATGGAATTAATTAAAGATATCATTTCTATAATATTTAACTGAGTAAATTTTTCATAGGCACCTGGTTTGACCTAAGGGTATACTGGTTAACAAGCAGTCTAATGAGGATTGTTGGGGAGGTGAGAGTAGATACAGACAAGGAAAGTGCCTGTGCCAGGGGTGTGTGGTGAGAGGCTAGGGGGTACCCCAAGGAGCCTGGATCTAGACCACTCTCTGCAGAGGCTTCCCAGAGGTCATGGTAGCTAAGTTAGGAGCTAAGGACTGAATAGGAGTGAGCTAGGTGAGGGAGAGGAAATGTGTTTCACACAAAGGAAGAGTATACACAGAGGCCTCTAAGAGAGAGTGGGACATGCCTGCCATGGTTGAAACTAGGGATATGGGTGGGATGAGTGGAAGGGCTGAGACTAGAAACCAGGGACTAACTGTCAGCTGGGTGACGGAGTTCTGGTCTGACCTTAAGATCGGTAGGGAATGGCCTGAAGCTGGAGTACAGGGTCTTGATGGTCCTTGAATGGGCACGAAACAAGGAGGTCAAGAGACCACACAGATGCTGTCACAGCAGTAAGATCAGGGCCTAAGCAGTAGGCAAGGGAGGGAGAGGGAAGTGGATGAATTCTGGGGATACTTGGCTGGTGAAGTTGACTGGGTTTTGTATTTGATTGGCAGGGAGGGTGAGATAGGCAGAGTTAAGGAAAGATGTCACTTAAGATCCAAGTGTGAGCTGGGCGCAGTGGCTCACGCCTGTAATCCTAGCACTCTGGGAGGCCGAGGCGGGAGGATTGCTTGAGCTCAGGAGTTCGAGACCAGCCCGAGCAAGAGCGAGACCCTGTCTCTACTGTAAAAAGAAAGAAATTGGCCAAACAACTAAAAATAGAAAAAAATTAGCTGGGCACGGTGGTGTGTGCCTGTAGTCCCAGCTACTCGGGAGGCTGAGGCAGGAGGATCGCTTGAGCCCTGGAGTCTGAGGTTGCTGTGAGCTAGGCTGACGTCATGGCACTCACTCTAGCCCGGGCAACAAAAGCAAGACTCTGTTTTGAAAAAAAAAAAAAATCCAAGTGTGGACGACTGATGGAAAGTGATGAAATAAAGATAGGGAGCAAGTTTGGGGGAAGTTGATGAGTTTGTGTGAAAGATACACAGAGTAGGGAAGCTGGTGGAGGGGACATTGGTTTGCCACATTTGGCTGGAGATAAAGGCTGTACTTTTATGTGGAAATATCTAATAGTCAATTCCACAGAAGGCTTGAATTTCAGGATTAAAATCAGGGTTAGGCATTTAGCTGTGGGAATCCTTGCGTGAAGTTGGCATTTGAAACTTTCTGAGAGACTTAGAGATTATGATGAGAAAGCATAAAGGATAAAGAGCAGTGACTCAAACTAAATTTAGGTTACTTCTCATTTAGGGTAAAAAAGATGTTGGAATGAAGCTAAAACAAGTATCAGTGAGGAAGGAAACCAGATAGTGTTTGCCAAACCAAGGAAGGAATCTTTTCAAGGAATGGTCCAGCAGAAAGGCTAAGGACAATGAGGACTGAAAATAAGTTGCTATTTCGTGAAAGAAGTGCAGTTCCATGCGATGCTGGAGGTGTTGCCGCCAAACCAGGTTCATTTGCCTGCTGTCCAAGTGGAAGCCAAAGCACTGAGACAGCTGAATTTGCAGCAGAGAGTTTAATCGGCACAGTGCTAAGTGAGGAGATGGGAGAAATTTCTCAAATCCACCTCCCCGAGAATTTGGGAGACAGGGGTTTTAAAGACAGTTTGGCATAGGAAATTGAGTCTGCTAATTGGCTGGGTTCGAGGTGGAACCATGGGGTTGTAGAAATTGTCTTTTTTGCTGACTAGGTTCTTGGGTGGGGGCCACAAGACCAATTGAGTCAGTTCTTCAGTATGGGCTGCTGGTCTGGGTGGGTCAGCTGTTCCACTGGCATGTGGGACCTGGAAGATATCTCAGAAACTACCCCTACGTTTCAAACAGGTGATGTTATCTGTGGGGAAAGCTAAGAATCTTTATGATCACCAGCTATGTGGCTACAGAGTAGCATTTATAGAGAAGAAAATGGGGACAGTGGCTAATTATTATTATTATTTTTAGCTAGGCCCTTACCTCAATTCTCCCCTTGCACCCCTTTATCAAGTTGTAAAGGCTGTTCCAGAGGTAAAAGCCAAATGAGAGAAGGCTAACCCAGGAGAGTGGTTTGGTATTTACCAGTGAACTGAAGCTTTGCTGCTTCACCTGATTCATCATCTTAGGATATTTTAATCACATGCATGTTAATTCACCTTGAGAACACCTTTAAAAAATCTTTTAGATAATACATATTTATTTTAAATATATGTTTGTATATGAATGAAGAATGTAACTTAGTCTAATGAAAATTACATGTGGAAAAATTTCGTAAGATGCATTTATTTTTTATATTTATTTTTTTTTGCTTTTTCCTTTTCAGGAGATTTTGAATCAGCTAGAGTCACTCAAGTTAGAAAACCAGCGTCTTTCTGAAGTGGTGATGAAGTTGGAATTGGGTTTACATGAGGTACATAAATAGAAACTCAAGTTTTCTACTATCCAAATCTTTTAAAAAATCACTTTGTAAATATTGATATTATAAAGAGAGAATTAAGATCAAACTAGTACAATGATCCTCTTATAGAAATTTTCTCAAATAGAATGAAGTCAAAATAATGATGGAAGTGAGTAAAATGAAACTTTCTGCTCCAGCAGTAGGAAGATTTTTTTTTATGTAATATGTATGTGATAAAATATATGTACAGTCTATGTTCTTAGTGGGGAAAATATATATAAAGGCCTTAGCAAGCTGTGCACAGTGGCTCACGCCTGTAATCCTAACACTCTGGGAGGCTGAGGCTGAGTCTGGTGGATCGTTTGAGCTCAGGAGTTTGAGACCAGCCTGAGCAAGAGCGAGACCCCATCTCTACTAAAAATAGAAAAAATTAGCCAGGCATGGTGGTGCATGCCTATAGTCCCAACTGCTTGGGAGGCCGAGGCAGGATTGCTTGAGCACAGGAGTTTGATGTTGCTGTGAGCTATGACAACACCACTGCACTCTAGCTGGGGTGACAAAGACTCTGTCTCAACTGAATGAATGAATGAATACCTTAGCATAGTGCCTGGCCCTTAGTAAGTATGGAGCAAATGCTAGATGCTGGTATTATTATTATTGTAATTATTATGTTCACAATATCTTTTTATTCTAAAATATATTATCTTTTAACTAATTTAGTTTTAATTATATTTCTGTAAGAGATGATTAATTTAATCAAATATTTTAGAATCTTTTAGGTGTAAAGAATTTTAATAGGTGCTATAATGAACGGGGGATGAATAAGATAGGATTCTTGCTTTTAAGAGATTAATCTAGCAGTGAGGGTAAGAAATGCATACAGTGCCAGGCACAGAGGCACGTGCCCTTAACCCTGGAGACTCAGGAGGCTGAGAAAAGAGGATTGCTTCAGCCCGGGAATTTGAGACCAGCTTGGACAACACAATGAGGCCCCATCTTGAAAAGAAAAAAGAAATGTATATAAGCTTCTATGAAACCAAGAGGGAACATGATTAGCCAACAGTGAGTCGTAAACAGTGTAGATGCTCTTTTAATTATTTTGTTATAAAATTCTCATAATTTGCTAACTGACTCATTTATTCTGACCTGTCTTTTCTCCATGTAGGTCAAATGTCAAAAGATTGTATAAATGCTTTTTTTCTGCATTTCCAGAGAGTATATTCCTCCAAAAAGATGCTGCCTATTTGCTCCCAAGTAGTTCTAATTCTGCAATCCTAGATTGTGGGGGCTGGGGTGAAAGAATGTGCAAAAGGCTAGAAGAATACTTTACTTCAACTAGAAAAATGGGGGACAATTTTTATATATTTTAGAAGGGTAAGATTCTGTAAGCATCATGAAGCCATAAAGGAATTTACAACATAAAAATGTAAAATTTCTGGATAGTAAAAGACCTCATTAAAAAAGACTAATAGGGAGAAAATAATCTATAAACAGAAAAAAGGTTAACATAAAATATTAATATATAAAGATTTCCCACAAAGGTAATAAAGAAAGATAATCCAGTAGAAAAATGGGCAAAGGACAAAAATAGATAATTCATAGAATTAATGTACTGATCCAGTAAACAAAGCTGTTTACCCTTCATGATATTCAAAACAATATAAATAGATTTTTTTTACTAATTGACTTGATAATGACTTTTAAAAACTAATATATAGCCAGTGTTAGCAAGGATGTAGAGAAACAGACTCTCTCATGCACTGGAATTGATAAGGCCTTTCTAGAGGACAATTTAGCAATACTCATCAAACATGTAAATGCATATATCTTCTAAACTCCTGGATCATGTGTATTTCTGATTTTGATAGTCATTGCTAAATTGTTCTTCAGAATGATCTTACCAGTTTACATTCCCAAAGAACCTATGCTATAGGAACAAATGTGCAAAAATTATCATTGCAGTGTTATTTGCAATATCCACAATTTAGAAATAAGCTAAATGTTTATTTAAATGGTTAATTTGTGACTCTCTATACTATGAAATATTATGCTGTCATTTAAGATGGCAGATGAAAAAATTCATCTAATCTTACTCCCTCTCCAGACTCCTCTAAAACTGTAATGAAGGGATTATTATTTTTTTTTAAAGCATAAATTTACAAGGATGGGAAAAATAGGAGAGGAGACAACAGCTAAATGTTTTGTAAGGGGGAGGATGAATGGATGGATGAGCGGGTAGGTGAATGGATGGGGGGATGAATGGTTGATAACTTTATATGCCCTGATAAAGCCAGTACTAAGTAGTGGAGAAATCCAAGAACTAGCCTGATTTACACCACAGATTCCTCAAAAGGCTCAAGATTCAGCAATACTTGATTGAGAGATTCTTATCTTATGTAGTGATTACCTGTCCATATTTAAGGGTTGAAAACTTTCAGGGGAGCTTAAGCCAGACTATGACCAGAGATTTTGTTCAGCTTAATTTCTCCTGAAATCTCCATCTAATAGTGTTCTTTCTTTACACAGCTTGGTGTGTGCTTGCAACTCAATTTTTAATATTCTCTTTCACATTTGTTTATCTATAATTGTTAATAAAATAATAACTTTGAGAAATTGTTAAAAGGTACCTGACAAAGGCAAACATTATCTTTTTTTAAAAGTATATTCGATGACATCAGACATCAAACTGGCTAGTGAAAATCCTGTGAGCAGTTCATACTTCGCCTGGTTTTGAAGTTGCACACAGTGTGAACATGTTGTACATATCACTAAGGATAATTATTAGAAAGTGTCCCTTTGCATTTTATGACCTAGAAAGGTGCAGTTACTTTTACACATGAATATTTGGGTTAAATGTCTATTTTAATAAATTATCCAATTATCTTAATGAAAGCAACAGCTCTGATAAATTATTTATCATATTTTAAAAACTAACAGTAGTTTGTTTAACTCATCTGTCTTGCAAATGTTCATCTCGGAAATTTTATCATTGTTGGCATTGATAACTTTTTGGAAGATTTTGTAACTCATTGTACATAGATAGTTCATGGGTATATTTTAAAGATTATGTTTTTTTTAGAAAAATTATGTTTGTCAGACCATTCTTTACCACCTTACTTTCAGTAATTTTTTTACAGAAAAGACCAAGCTAAACATCATATTAAACTCCAAAGAAGATTACCATAACTTTGCAGAATGCTGATTAAAATATTTTGTCATTAGGGAAAAATCTCCCTAATGAAAAAAATGAAAACACTGGTAGTGTATTACCAGGAAGCACCTAGAATTGAAGAGCAATAGAATTTAGCACGAAACTAAGACCAGATCAAGGTAGTAATTCCCACCGTATACTTGAATCCTGCTTTAACCTGTCCACATTTACGTATAAGAATACTCTTGGGTCTGGCGTGGTGGTTTATGCCTGAAATTCCGGCACTTTGGGAGGCTGATGCAGGAGCATCACTTGAGCTCAGGGGTTTGAGGTTGCAGTGGGCTGTGGTCACATGCTGGGCAACAGAATTGAGACCCTGTCTCAAAAACAAAACAAAAAAAAACAATAACAATACTCTTAAGCTATAGTAGAAAAACCATGGCTGCTATTTTCTCTCTTTCTCATTCTCACCTATAGCTTTCATCCATCCTAGTTCCAGCCTTCTTCCAGCTCCATGAATATTCTTGGCACATCAGGAAGCCCACTGTGCTTCTGACTTTCCACTACTGTTAGAGTAAGAGTAAGAGACAAGGCTGAGACCAAATGCAGGGGCTTGCAGAGTGTGTGCATATGTTAAAATAAACAACCCTCAGACGGAAGCTAACTAAGCTACTGGGCTAGGAGCTGGATACAGGGACTTGCAGAGTAGGTACAGATGTTAAAGTCTAACCAAGGGAGAGAGGGGGCTAATACTCACAGACAAAAACTGGCTTTAACTTGCTTGTCTGCTTTCTTGGTCACCTTACATGAACTTTGGCTAATTACAATATCATTTGCATTGTGGTTTTAAAATTTCTTCACCCTTGAAATCACCATGATAGTTCCAAAACAACTATTAATATATAAAGTACAAAAATGAGAGGAAACCCATTTCTATGAGTTACTACCCAGATTCTTAGTAAAAACCAACCTCTTAGCCTTGAATATTCTTCCTTTCAATTAGTGAGACTTCAGAAGACCAAAACCCCTTCCTTTATGGACAGCAGCTCTTTTCGAGCTTGCCGCTCTCTCTGTAGAGCAAATTCTCTCGTTTTCACTTTCAATAAAAGCTGCTTGCTTTTGGCTTATGTAGTACATCCCAAACTTCTTTTCTTCCCATGATCACCAAAAACCTGAAAAAACCTCTGCTCAGCGGATGGTACCATCTCTGTGGCAACCATGACTGGACATGGTGTGTAAGCCTTGATTGTCATGTTGTACTTGGAGGTAAACATGTTTTATAGTCTCTCAGTGAGTTACAGATACATAACCTTGCTTCATCTGGCTGACTGTGGCTCCCCCTGAGCGGCGTGACAAATTGAGTCAGATTCAGTAGCCACAAGCTGGGTGATACTAACCTAGGGAATTGGCGGGGGATTTCCTCGTGCTGTGCAGGAGCCCAAATACTCTTTAAGCCATGACAATTCCAGGCCTAAACTCTACTGCTAGACTTCTTACTTCTCTCTAATGCGACTTCTCCATATTTGGGGACAAGACGCTTGCAACTTAATACGCCGCCTTACAAGGCAGGAATACCCTTATGCCACTTGCCCTTTTAACGTTAGTCAGTCTCCCCTCGTTTGCTGTGCTTGTGCTAGATGCTTATAAGACTTATAAGGATAGACAGGGTGACCCAAGAAAAAGAAAACTTAGACTGTGGTCTTGCCTGATCAGACACTTGATTAAATGCCACAAACCTGAAAAAACCTTCACTTGGAGGATGGTAACACTACCATTTACTCTAAGAAACAGTACACTTTTTCTCTGTTAGTCTTAGGAGGACTAAAATCTTCACTTTTTCCAAAATAAAGCCATAGATTAACTAGTTACAACTTTAAAAAAAAAAAGGGAATTTTTCAACCCACAGTATCACAGATCACAAATATTCTTGTACAAATTAATGATTTGAGTATTCTTTTTTATTAGGCAAAAGAGATTTCACTAGCAGACCTCCAGGAGAATTATATTGAGGCATTGAATAAATTAGTGTCTGAAAATCAACAACTACAGAAAGATTTGATGAATACTAAATCTCAGCTGGAGATTTCTGTTCAGATGTGCAAAAAACAAAATAACAAGATCTTTAAACCAACACACAGCAGAACAACTGAATTCAAGAATACAGACTTCAAGTAAAGTTTCTTAAAAGTTTATTTTCATTTCTTTGAGAATAATTTCTGACAGAAATTAAATCTTCATCAAAGGATTCTGTGTTTAATTCTGAAGTACAGTGTGCACAATCAGTAAAGCTACAAACAGATTAAGAAATGGAGGGGAGGTTGTATAGCATTTTCATTAAAGCTTAGTTTTGTACACTCTGGATGTCAGTATAAACATCTGTATTCTCCTGAGCCTTTTTGTGCTGCCTCCCAGCTCCTCAACAATACAAAAGCTTCTTTTGTATTTTTTGTCAATCAGTTGTAGGCTGTTACCATAGAAAGTAAGCATTCAATGAAAAGCTACCTGGCTTCAGCTCATACTATGTGCCTTACATGTTTTCCTGCCAAAAGTCTTTGAACACCCGCACCCACCATTCAGTGAGGTTAGATGCCTTCTCATGTGCATGGTACCTTCCCTGACCCAGCACCAACCATACTGCATAATGCTGGCAGTTTGCTTGTCTTCCTTGAAATATTATAAATGTGTGAGGGCAGGGGCCTGAATGAATGAAAAAACACCTGGTCTTAGTGGGCTGCTCATTTTGTAAATTATAGCCTTATGAGTTAGCTTGTTTATTTTTAAGTGAACTTCCTACACCATTTCTTTTGGAAAGAGACAAGTTACTACAATTTTTTATTTGTTTTGTTTTCTAATTTACTATCCAGGCCCACCCATGGCCCACACAGAAATGATGGAATAAAGACTGACAACTACAAAACTTGTCTTCATTCTCCCAGAGGACAAGCATCGGATAGTATAGACCCTATGTCCAGGGTCCTAAGCCCCCTGAGTCCTCAAATCAGCCTTGGCAGCTCCACCAACTCTTTGCCTTCCTACTTTCTGTGTAAAACTCACTCTTTGCCTTCAGCGCTAGATACAAACGAAGCCAATTTTTCTGACACTATGTCAGAGAGTATGAATGACCAAGAAGAATTTATGTCTTCGGTATGGAAACTTTCTGATCTTACTAGTTTATTAGTTATTTTAGTTTAATTTTATTTTTTATTTTAAGGATGAAGAGGGCGATTTTTTTTTCTTACTGGTTCCATATCCTAAGTACCCTTTATTATTCCTATGTATTTCTGTCTTGTGGTTTTGTTTGTAAAGGCACATTCGGCCAAGATTACTTTTCAGAATACATCCTGGTTCTGAAATATAGGTATTCATTGTCTTTAACCCTAATTGGAAATTTCCTTCCTGCCTTTTTCAGAGAGGCTCAGTTTTCCATTGGAATGGTTGGTTCGAGGAATATCTCTGGAAGCCAAGACGGTGCTGAGGCACAGACGGTGAAGGAGGAAAAGAGGAACTGTTAGCAAGGGGAAAGGGGGTGGGCAGAGGTGGGGGAAGGCAGGGCCTCTGACATGTGCAGAGCATGGTTTGGGGACCACAGACGGTGGTCCTGGCGGCAGAGGCTGCCTTTGACACATTGCCGGCCCCCTGTTCCTTCCACTGCTGTGCAGACTGCACTGTTTTTTTGCCTTCCACACTGAAGCACTGGCGTTGTGCCATTCATTTCCTATCACCAGCTATGGTCATTTACCTGTGAAAGTGCATAAGTCCCCACTTATATGTAATTCTGAAATCCAAAGAAGCCCCCTTTTCCTAAGTTTAGCAGCAAAACTTTCTGACACCAAAACCTTCCCTGACCTGAGCTGATTATGATAATATGTATAGGCTTTATTTATCCCGCTTAGTGTGAGTATCCGTGTGTTTTGCTTCAGAAATATCAATGTGTTTGCTTAGGGAATGTTATCTCAGATTCCACTAGGGTGATACAGTTGTTCCTCATTATTCACAGATTCTGCATTTGTGAGTTCTCCCACTCCCTAAACTTTATTCATAACTCCCAAATAGATACTCGTGGCACTTCTGCAGTCATTTGTGGACATGTGCAGAGAGGCAAAATGTTTGAGTCGCTGACTTGCACATTCCCAGCCAAAGTGGAGCCAGATGGCGCTCTGCCTTCTTGTCTCAGTGCTCAGACAGGGGTGACCAGAGGACAGAGATGGCAGGGGCAGCCCAGTGTAGTGCAAGAAGCTCAGCTCTGGGCCAGCTGGACAGGGTTTTAATCCTAACTCTGGCACCCATTAGTAGGGTGGCTTCAGGAGAGTCATTTATCACTTCTGAACCTCATGTCTCTTTTGTAAAATAAAGAATATAGAATCTACCAGAACTATCTCTAGGATTTAGCATTATAATCTATATGAAGAGTGTGTGTGTGTTGTATGTGTGTGTTTTTCCCCTGGGGCCAACGATTCTGTATTCGCTAATTCAGGGTTCAGGATGACTTTGTAGGACACAACTACTGTGGATGAAGATTGACCGCATGTGGCATATGTCCTATATTACCTTTCTAAAATCAGAATTCTGAAACATCACTGGCCCCAAGGGTTTTGGATAAGAGAGTGTGGACTGGAATTCTGGAGAAGAGAAAATATTGATTTTAGCTGGCATCTAATTTATTTTTGTCAAATTTTCAGTCCTTTAAAATGAAAGTGACATATTCAGGTTTTTAAAGTCAGTTTGAAATAATAGGCATTACCTATAGTCTGTTCTGGGGTATAAAAAGATATATAAGTCTAAATTGAGATATTCTTGAGACCAATACCTAATATATTTATATGACACTGTACATTCATATAACTTGGGTCAGAAAGGGAGATCTGTGTTTATTTTTGCAGAACTTACTGATCTTTTTATTTTACTGCTCTTGTCATTAGGATGAAAATAAAAAATACCTTTTCAGGGGAAAAAATTATCTGCTAATATTGCTAGTTAGAAAATATGAACAGTGTGTCTTAGAAATACAATGTTCTACTTTACCTACACATGTCAACACTTGTTTCTCTTCCAGTGTTCCTTGCCTGTGTCTCCCCTCGGTTCAATAGCTACCAGATTTTTGGAAGAGGAGGAGCTGAGGTCTCATCATATTCTGGAGCGCCTTGATGCTCATATTGAAGAACTAAAAAGAGAGAGCGAAAAGACAGTGAGACAATTCACAGCCCTAAAGTAGCCCTTAAAAAATCACAAACTTGGAAATAAAAACAAACACCGAAGAGTTACTATCCTTTGAAGTAGCAGCTCTTAAAAACATGAGCATACAAAATTACAAAGAGGATACATACTAAAGCAGTGGTGAAGAAATCTGAAAAATTGATACTTCCTCAGACATTTTCACTGTGCTGGTTTGTTTGGAGGACTTCTTCCAGCAGTAATTTGTGAGAATAAACCATTTTGATAGACTTTTTTCTCATACGAATATTTATCATAAGGTTATACTTTATCTTGCTGACTTAAATGTGAATAGCTATGTACTAATAAAATATTTAATGATGCACTTTGAAAATAAAGTAACTGCAGGAACTTAACTTTAAGAGAGGTATGTAGTAGCAGCATGGTTTTCAGGGTCAAACTGGTGATCTGGGTTGATAGACTGATTTTGCCACTTAGTAGCCAATTAGGCTGGTTATTTACTGAGCTGGTAGCCACTTGCTAGCCAATGGGGCTGGTGACGTGTAAAGTCACGCTGGCAGTGGATAAAGGGGGCTGTGCTGAAGAACCTTGGCAAGGAGCACTGTCTTGCTCAAAACTCGAGTAGAAGAGAGAGGTGGGGGAAGGGGCAGGGGCTGGCTTTAGCATGTGGTGCCCGTGGAGCATCCAGTGGAAATAAATGTTGAGCATCTGCACTGCTGAGCAGAGCTTTAGATGGGAAACAAGGTGTGGATGCCAACTTGGCGGAGGCATTTGAAACTGTGGGAGTTGATAAGATCCACCAAGAAGGACGTGGAGAGAGAGAAGAGCAGGGTGCTGGGCTTGGGGCCCAGAAGGATGCCATCATTTGAGGATCACAGGAAACAGATCCGGCACAAGAACTAGAGTGTGCAGTTAGAGACACACAGGTGAAGTGCAGTGTCCTTGCAGCTCGAGGGCGTGGCTCCTGCCTTTCTCCTCTCTTTAAAAGCACATCAGCAATCTCAATTCCATATGCCTCTCCGTATTTGCTCCCCATCACCCAGACATTTCTGGAAAGTGTTGTCTACAGTAACTGTTTCCAGTTCTTCACCTCCCCTCCGGCCCCATTCTCTTCTTAACCCTCTCCAACCCCACTTTCATCCCCGCCATGAAACAGCTCTCTTGCACTCAAGGTCACCAGAGACCTAATCAGTCTCTGAGCATCACTTGACACAGCTGACCTCTCTCTTGGCTTCTAGGACCTGGCACTTCCAGTTTCCTCTCCGCCTCACCAGCTACTCCATCTCCATCTCATTCTACCTTGATGGCTTTTCCTCTTCCAGCCTCTGTGTCCGGGCCCCCTAGGGCTTTGAAGTGACTTTTCTCACTCAACATACTTTTCCCTGGAATTTTCCATTCCATTCTCAAGCTCTTAATACCATCTGTGGGACAGTGACCCCTACATTCATAACTAATCCTGACCTCTCCCCAGAGCCGCTGTCTTATATACCTAGCTACTTGTGAGGTATCTTCACCTGGATGTCTGATAAACATATTTAACCTTTCTAAGAACTCCTGATCCTCCCTCTGGCTAAGATTCCACCTCAGGACACAGCAGCATGTTTGCCAGTTCCTAGGAGTTATCCTCAGTTCCCTCCTTACCCACATCTCCATATTCAATCATTTGGAGATCCTGGCAATTCTGCATCTAAAATCTATCTCAGACCCAATGATTTCTCTCCTCCACTGCCACTGTGTGATTGAGACTGCTTCAATCTCTCACCTAGATTCAGGCAGTAGCCTCCTAACTGGCATTACTCCTACTCCTGACACCAATAACTCATTCTCCACAGAGCCTCCAGAGTTGTCCTTTAGAAATGTAAATGAAACAATGTCACCGTTACTTTCCTTAAAACTCTTGCAAGACTTACTGCACTCGGAACAAAATCCAAATTGCTTATCATAACCTGCAGGGCCTCGATAATCTAGGCCTGCCCACATCACCCACTGCATCATCCTTCCTTGTGCTCCACCCATGCCGGCCTCTTTCGCGTTCCTTGAGTGCAGCACGCTTTAACCCATTAGGGTCTTTCACATGCAGTTTCTTCCCTCTCTCTCCCCCTGCCCATCAGGGGCGTTTTCCCCCTCTCAGGCCTGCACTCTGGTGTTCCCTGACTACGGCATCCCAAGCCTGCTTCTCCCAGTTTCTCTAGCTCACTGCCCTGCCTCTTTCCTCTGTAGTACTCACCACTATCTGAAATCATTTTGGTACTTGGTTTATGTTTTCACTGTGTCTGTTTCTACCTTTAGAATTAAATTCCTCGAGGGCAAGGACTTTGCTTGTCTGGTTTGTGGTGGGAGCTTCATTGCCCAGCACAAGCCCAGCACTCAGGAGAGGCTCAGATCGTTTGAACCCGTGGGTCAATGTCCTTCCTCAGGGACACCACACCGTCCTTCCTGCTTGTTGACACTGTCCTTTGGGTTTGCCTCCTCTTCCCACATCCTGTCATGTGCCCCTAAAACACTCCATTCACTTGGCCACTCTGCCAAGCTTTGCTGCCTTGGCAAAGCTTTCCCTCACCCCCTGACCAGACTCAGGGAGAATTTCTCTTCAGTGCTCTCACAGCAGCCTATGTGTGCTCCTCCTAAAGCACTGATCACGCTGCCATCCTCTTTAATTTTGTCTGTCAGCGGCTGGGTCCTGCCTACAGCCGCAGTCAGCCATTATGTGCTGCCTAACACATAATGGATGCTGAGCAAATACTGGGTGGATGAAAATCACTGCCATTCTGGGCTTTGTTGTATTTATCTGTAAAACGGGAATAATACCTAATGGAGTTGAGAGGATTTACTGAAAATGTATTTCTGAAAGGGCTTTGCAGACTCTGAAAGTATTGTGCCTGTGTGGATTGCTGTAAGGCATTTCTGAATTGCAGATGGTCCCAGGCTTCAGCTTAAAATCTGCAGGCTACGACCTGTTTCTGAAATGTTCGTAGTATATATTAACCCGAAGGAACAATGATGGACTCTGCGGTCACTGGAAATACTTAAGGAATCATGAGGTATTTCCTTAAATTTGTACTGCTGTCTAAAGTTGAAGTAGTTAACTGTCTAAATTTGTCAGGACATTTGAGTGTAATTTAATAACTCAACTTCATTTTTCACAAAGATATGCCAAATATTAAAATGTGTCAAAACTAAATTTGAGTTAGTTTCTTAACACACATTTTACAAAATCCATTAGTGATCAGGCTACCCAAATGAGAGGAGAAGAGGCGTTTGTAGTCTGCTTTTGATCTTTATGATGTTTTATTGGGTGGGTTATCTCACTTCTCTTGCCCTGGATTTCCAGTGAATTTTCATCTGGATTCCTATACAGATTTTAGCTGAAGAGGGCAAAGTTGAGTTCCCACTATGAGCGGGACACTACCTTCCCATGGAGCCTCATTTCATCCGATAAGTCCAGGAGGTATGAGTGTCATTGTTTCCATTTGACTAGGAGGGTTTAGATGGTTTGTGAAGGGTCCCAAAGCCCTGGCTCTAACAGAGCCTAGAGGTAGAGAGTGTGTACTCTGCAGGCAGATGACCCTGTTCCTAATTCTAACTGTGCCACTTATTAGCTGTGTGACCTTGGGCAAGTTAACCACTCTGTGCCTCAATTTTCTCATCTGTAAAATGGGGGCAATAAAAATAGTTTTTGTGTGTGTGTGAAAATTAAATTAGTTAATATTTTTAAAGCACTTAGAACACTGCCTGGCATAGTCTGTACTATGAAAGTATCTTGTTGAATAGAAAAAAATACTACAACACTCTGTTTCTATGATGTCTACTTCAAACAATTTTACCTTCTCTCTCATATACACACATAACACCTGATAAACTATGGGTGATGGTTTTCTGTCTGCAAAATACCAGTGCCTAAAAGTTACAGATGAGAAAAATAACCATAAAATCAGCTCTATGTCAGTGAGGACATAGGTTAAGCAAACAGTTGTCATGAACAGCATTGAAATGCAGAATGACAGAGGTTAGAAAGAGAAATTTGTCAGCTTGTCCCAAAACAGTTTGAAATAATATACAAAAATGCATCAGAAAGAAACAGTGGAATCAGGGCAAAGGGAAATTGCAGGCCATAAACGTGGATCCACAAATGAATCCACTTGTCTGGTCCAGTTGCTAGAGGCAGGCAGCTAAGTTACCTCTAAGCTTCTGAGGGGCAAGTGCAAAGAGAAAACACTTAAAAGTTTTATGGTACCCACAAGATCAAAACAGACCATAGGTTTAAGAGAAGCACAGCTTTTTCTGAGTGTGCATATAAGCACTTGGTAACGTGTATGAACATTAGGAGAGGTCCTACAACACTTTCGTAACTGGTAATAACCGTTACAGATTCCCTCCAGTATTCTTCCGTGTGGGTTGATGGCATAAGGCAGAAGTCCAATTCGGGAGGAACCTGTTCTGAGAGAGTCCCACACTTCACAGGGTAAAGCTTTTGTGGCCGGGCTTGATCAAAGGGGCAAATTGAGAGGAATGATGGATGGGAGGCCTTTAGAGCAATTCTCTGTGAAAGCTATTTTGGTAATTTGAACAACAGAGTTCACACTTTTTTTCTCCATGGGAACTTAGAATTTGGGAATTTTATGTTGCCCATTAAGGCAGGTTCAATAATTTGATAATCATCGAATCAGAAGTAGGTTTGCGCTCCTCTTACGAAAAGAAAGAATCTGATCAAGGCAATGATTGAATGGTGGAAGGTCCAGGAACTCTCTGACATTAAATGCAAAATATATAAATGTGCATGTGTACATTTTTCTGGGGAAAGAGTAGATAGTTTTCATTAGATTCTTAGAGATATCTGTGAGCCAAAAACAGCTTAAGAAGCACAACTTTAGGGACTAGAGTTCTCCCAGAAAGGTATCCTGTTTCCTGGGGAAAGACATGAAATTGGAGAAGTCCAAACTCTCCCTGCTGGAGCTGAGTTTTAAAGTGCAATTGAATAGTGATTCAAAATTCAAGCTTTTCAATAATAAAAAGACAGTGCAATCTAAAAACGGGCAAAGCATCTGAATAGACATTTCTCCAAGGATATACAGATGACTATTAAGCACATGAAAGATTCTCAACATCATTAGTCATCAGAGAAATGCAAATCAAAACCAAAATGAGGCACCATTACACACCCACTATAATAAAAAGCTGGACAATAACAAGTGCTGAGGATACAGAGAAACTGGAACATTCCTATGTAGCTCATGGGAATATCAAACAGTGCAGTCACTTTGGAAAACAGTTTGGCAGTTCCTCAAAAATTTAAGTTTAGAGTTGCCATATTACCCAGCAATACCATTACTCAGTATATACCCAAGCAAAATAAAAATGTGTGCACACAGAAAGTTGTGCACAAATGTTCGAAGCAGCATTATTCATAATGGCCCCCAAATGGGAGCAACCTAAATGTCCATCACTGATGAATGGATAAGCAAAGTGTGGTATATCCATGTAATACAATGTCATTTGGGAGTAAAAAGGAAAGAAGTACTACTGATGTCACAACATGATTGAACCTTGAAAACATTATGCTAAGTGAGGGAAGCAAGTCACAAAAAAATCATAATTTGATTCCATTTATATGAAATGCTCAGAATAGGGAAATCTATAGAGACAGAAAGTATCCTAGATTGGTAGTTGCTAGGGGCTGGTGGTGGGGTGGGGGTGTGGATAGGGGAATTGGGGGTGAGGACTAAAGCGAATGCGGTTTCTTTTTGGGGTTATGGAAATGCTCTAAAACGGATTATGGTGATGGTTGCACAGTTCCAAATAAAACACAACTAAAACCATTGGATTATACACTTTAAATGGATGAATTATATGGCATGTGAATTATATCTTAATAACTCTGTTACCAAAAAAGTCTCTGATGCATGGCAACACCTAAAAAAAAAAAATCAAATTTATATTCAGAAAATATCACAGCACATATAGCACATGCTATTCTAAATTTCCTATTTTCAGCTTTCAGCTGTTGAGGAGTATCAGTGGTACCCCTCTTGGGGAGAGTGGACGGTGGAGCACCGTCTGGGAATGATTGCCTGGGGTGTGGGGCGGCTCCGCACCCAAGATAACGTGGGTCGGGGGCCCGAGCCTGCCCGCCGCAGGGGCTCCTGCTGTCCTGAAGGGAGAACGGCCTGGTGCTGATGCCTGCTGGGGGAGCAGCCTCCAGCGTTCTGAAGAGTGCAGGCAGCAAAGTCCACTCATCAGCCTGGCAGTTCCTTGGCTAAGTATATTCTAAGGAGGGGCTGGAGGATGCTTGGCACTGACCTTGGTGGTGGGGGAGGGCTGTTCACAGAACGCTTTAGAGAGGGTTAAAGACCACTGATGTGAAAATGTGAGAATATGAACTTGTGCCCTAAGACTGCTTGGCAAGGCCCCTCAATGTCTCTACAAGCATGACTGGGCAGAGTAGAGAAAGAAAAGCCAAGTACATTACCTAAATCTGCTTCGTTTCTTTGGCTTTGGAAAACAGATCAGCTAAGACACCCTTGGACACTGGTCTGCCCAGTCCTTTTTTGGAAGCCACTCCTTTGAGAAGCATCCAGTGTGGATGGCTCATTGCCAGTCCCAGAGCTGTCCTGATTCCCATGGCACTGGCTTTGGAAGCAATTGGGGTCTCTGGGTGGGCCGGCTCATTGTCTTGCCCTTGATGTATAGCATAAACCAAAACAACCACAGGTCCCCGATCTTTCTGCCATCTAGGACACATGTTTCAGATCCTCAGCCTAAAGCAAATACCGCACACAAGATCAGAAGAGTTATCTTCCAATTAGTCCCTTCAGCCACAGTGGAGAACAGCCCTTGGTCCCAACAGGAGCAAGAATTGCAAACCTGCAGGCCCCTGTGTAGCCCAATGGGGCGGCGGCTGGGCAGGAGCCCTGTGGCATCCCCAGTGATCCCCTCTCCTGGGTGAAAGGCCCCTCGGCCCAGCGTGGAACCTCAGCAGCAGCTTCACCACATTAATAAGTGCTGGACCTGAGCAAAGGATGGGAAAATTTCCAGATTCCTGATGTGTTCAACTCGTCACCTCCTGCATGAGCTATGACTAGAAAGAAGGGATCACCTGGTCTGTTAATTTTGCTCTGAAAAGATTTAACATTAGCATACTGTTTAACAACACCAAGCAATTCCACTATCTTCCCAGGCAAAGTCATTTCTTAAATCCACATTTCTCAAACTGTTTTCCAGAGACCTGAAATGCTTAAAGTATTAATAAGTGTCTTTAAGAACATACAAAAACAGAATGGGAAACACAGCACACTGTACCCCCAAGGCCAGGTCAGCCCCTGGGTGGACTCGAGGGATCGCTCCCTGGCCTCCCTGGTTGCTTTCCAAATGGATTCGGAGCTGATGGCTTTAGGTACTTAGAGGTTCTTAACCTTGTGTGTGCCAGGAACTCCTCTGGCAGAGTGGGGGAGTAGCAAGTCTATCACCTACCCTGCTTTTTAAGCAGTGATGAATGAAAATAATATTTTGAGATGTCGGCAACATATGAAAATATCTGTGATTTCTATTGGAATAAAGCCATAGGTTCTGCTAGCACTACTGTGGTTTATGGAAGAAAAGCTAAATTTCATTCACAAGTTATTGAAAATAATTGACATCAGTTTTTGCTGTCCAAGTTCATGGAGCCCACAGTTGAATTCTTGGACCCCCTGGGAGTTGTCTGTGGACCCCAGGTTAAGGATTTAGAGGCTTGCTTATGTTTTACCGAGTACCTAATCACTTTGGTTTCCTGTGAACATGCACTTGTTTAGAGGGGGCAGTACTTGGCTTAGGGTCAACCGTGACTTTAAGGATTTAGTCTTTAAGTGGACTGAGATAACAAATTGACTTATCCAAGTGAGGGATCCTTTTTTTTTTTTTCCACTCATTGCATACTTAGGGGCATTTCAGAGAACTATTGTTTTGCATCCAATAATCAAAGTATCCTACCTGGGTTATAGGTAGACCTTGATGTCTTGGAAGCCCTCAGCATTTGGGGCAGGAAGGTCAAGCCTAGAAGGGTGAGAGCTCCTTTCCTGGGACTCTGCATACCCCAGGGGCCAGTCACAAGCCCAGTGAGTGATATGGAGCATCTTGGATGGGCTGCACGTGACCAAGGAGAAACGCAACCATTCAGACATCTTCGGTAGAGCTAAAGAGGGTGTTTCCGTCCACCGAGGACAAGGGACCCATAGCACCATTGGAGGAGCGAGTGACCTGTGCATCCCAGGAGAATTGGGCACAGCCCAAGTGCAGCCCCTTGGAACTGGGGTGAGGGAAGAAGGGGGAGAGGTTGGTGCCGGGAGACCAGGCAGAGCTCAGGTGGGTGCAGCTCTAGATGGCAGTCCCAGATCTGTCTTTACAAAACAATACAATAGTTGCTGAATCTTTCCAGAATCTCAAGACGTGTATTTTGGATCCTTGGCCTAAAATTAAATACTACAAGTAAGGCCAAAAGTCTTATCTAGCACTGTGTCAGTCGATTCTGTCTGCTATTGGTGTACTCTGCTGCCTTTCACCCCAAGCCAGCTACAGGGAGCCTGCTCTAACAAGAAAGTGTTTCTCGTAATTTTTAAACACTGGATCTAAAAGTGTTTGATTGGATTAAAAATCTATCCATAGTATTATTAAGAATTTCAACAATTTGTCAATGAAAGAAAAGGAATGTCAATTAGGGTCTTTACATACAATCTGTATTGTAATTTTCAAATAAATGTAAAGAAAATTAACACTAATTCCCAAAGCTTCTCATCAATGAGGACTATGAGAATTTAAAGATATTGTCACTAAAGACATCTTTTTTTTTGCAAAGATTGTATTGGAAGTTTCATATAAATTCTGTCTTTCCTAATACTTGCATTTTACTTTTATCTTCATAATTACATATTGCAGAGAAATGTAATGAATTTTGTGCCATACAGACTCCCTTAAATTCTTTGCGGTTTACCTCAGAGGTGCAAATATTGCCTGTGCTTTTCACAGGGGAAGTCTCTTAAATGGTGGGCCTTTGGATGACAGGGCCTTGGCATGGGTTCTGGGACACTGTAGGCCAGCCTTTCTCCTCTTCCTTTATGCATAACTCCGCTAAAATATTTCTGCAGTTAAAATCTATTTTGATTAATGGTTGAACATATGCGGGCTACTCAGATGACAGTTTATCCATTTATTAATTCATTCATCAAACATTAATCAAGCAAACCCCTCATCTTAGAAGATTGAGCTCCTGGTATTCCCTGAAGATGCCAGCACAGGAGACACAGATGCCAGCTCCCTTCCTGCTCCCAGAACCTCTGAAAAGTGTGCACGGCAGAACTAGTAACACACCTGTGCCCTTAGCAATTTGCATCAACAGGGCTTGAAGACAGCCCCAGTGCCCACGGCAATGGGCCGTGTGGAATGAGTCTCAGTGCAGGGAGGCAAGGCCTCAAAGCCAGCTTGCCACTTAGCAGCTGTACGCCCTTGGGCAGTCTCTTCATATGCAGAATGTGTACTATGATCCTAACTCATCAAGGCTGTCACGAAGCCAGGTGAGATGCTGAGTTGGGCAGAGAATGGAAAAGCTGTAGACGGGACCCTGCAGGTAACATCAGCCACCCGAGAGGGCAGCTGTAGGAGAGCATCTGTGCAGGCAGCTGACCCTGGCCTCAGGGTCTGGGGACAACAGAGGGATGGACATGGGGTGACTTGGAGAGGCAGCCCTTCCAAAGGGAGGAGCTGAAACTTGGCTCCCTGTGGAGGTGTTCTCGGGATTCTCAGGAAAAGCTGGTGAAATTTTTAATACCAGTTTTCCTAATTTTTTAAATGTGAACATCAATTAACTTTTTTTTTTAAAATGCTACGCAGGCTGAATAGTGAAGTTTGCAACCTCTGCCCACACCTGTGTCGGGAAATAAGGATGACCTGGGGCCATGGTCCATTCCCATAGGCAAGGCCCCCAGGAAAGAGTGGGCAGGAGGAGAGCCATCTTCCTTGTCTGCAGGGCTCCAAGGGACACTGGAGCCACAGAAGCTGGCCACCCGCCCTGTCACCACGTGTTCCTTCAATCTTCTTGGGAGAATGGGGCTTGTTTTACAACAGAGTGACTTCCATAAAGAACTAAAGTTAAAAAACTTCCAAAAAAAAAAAAAAAAAGAAACAAAAGAAAATCTTTGTGACCTTGTGTTAGGCAAAGATTCCTTTTTAAAAATAGTGGAATGGATGATTTTTTTCCCTTGGACTTAACAAATGTCAACATTTCATCATATATGCTTCAAAACTTATGTAGAATAAAAGATTACCAAAAACTTCTTTGTGGCCTTTTCTAATTTGACATCCTTTCTTCTATCTCCAGAAACAACTGCTATCCTGGTAATGGTGTTAACACTTCACAACCATATTTTTATACGTGCACACATCCACAAAACACACAGAGCGTGATTTCCTGTATTATAAGAGGTATATATGGTAATGCCACACACGAAATTTGCAACCAGCAAATGAGCACCTTACACGATTCCTCACAGGTCCTGGCGGTGAGCTTGGCTTATACAGATTTCGTTTTTGCTCTTTTCCTGGAATGATGTGCTGAATTGCTGGGTTTATGTTCAACTTTTAAAAATACCAGGCTGTTATTCAAAGTGGCTAAGCCATTTTACATTCGCATCAGCAACATTTGAGGGTTGCAGTTTAACCATGTCCTCACTGACGCTTGAGAGCCACCAGTCTTTCAGATCGTAGCCACAGAGCGGGTGCTGTGATGCCTCACTGCGGTATTAATTTGCATTTCCGTAATGACCGAAGATGTTAAGCATTTTTTCATATACTTAATAGCCATTCATATATTTTCTTTGGTGAAATGCGCATTCAAAACTTTTTGAATTGTTTGTTTCCTTATTATCAAGGGGTAAGAGTTCTTTATATAATTTATTCAACACAGCAATTCTGCTCCTACATACCTACGCAATGGAAATGAAAGTATATATTCATATATGTATGTCTATATAAAGACATTATTTACTTTGTTATTATTATTATTATTATTATTTTTAGAAACTGAGTCTTGCTGTATCACCTAGGCTGGAGTACAGTGACTCAATCATAGCTCACTGCAACCTCGAACTCGTGGGCACAAGTGGTCCTTCTGACTCAGCCTCTTGAGTAGCTGGGACCACAGGCATGTGACACCATTAAATTAAAAATTTAATTTTTAAATTTTTCTGTAGAGATAAAGTGTCTCTATGTTGCTAAGGCTGGCCTGGAACTCCTGGGCTCAAGTGATCCTCTCACCTCAGCCTCCTGGGAAGCTGGGATGATAATAGGAGTGTGCTACCGTGTCCAGTTTATATAAAGACATGATTTTAATGTCCATAGCAATATTACTCATAATAGCCAAAATCCAAATGCGCATCAACTGGTACATGAACAGAAATATGGAGTATCCATGCAACAAAATACTATATAGCAGTACAAAGGAATGAGGTACTGATACATGCTACAACACAGATGAAACTTAAAAACATGCTAAGTGAAAGAAGCCAAAAGATTACATATTGTATGACTACATTTATATAAAATCTAGAAAGGCAAATCTATAGATCAGTGCTTACCTGGGGCTGTGCGTGGGTATGAGGACGCTTTTTGGGGTAGGTGAAATGTTCTAAAGCTGGATCGTGGTAAAGGCTGTACAACTCTAAGAATATATGAAAATTATTGAAGTGTGCACTTACACAGAGTGAATCTTATGTTCTCTAATTCATATGTTAATAAAGCTGTTTAAAAGCAAACACACATGTTTCTCTTCCAATCCCAGGCACACTGGCAGCTGCAGACGTGGCCAAATCCAAGAACCACGCCACACGCAACCAGTCCCGAAAGTGGCACAGAAATGGCATCAAGAAACCCTGATCACAAAGAGATGAATCTCTTAAGCGGGCGGACTCCAAGTTTCTGATGAACATGTGTTTTGCCAAGAAGCACATCAAGAAGGGCCTGAGGAAGATGCAGGCCAACACCACCGAAGCCCTGAGTACACACACCGAGGCTATCAAGGCCCTCGTCAAGCCCAAGGGGGTTAGGCCCCCAACCCCAAAGGGTGTCAGGCACAAGCTCAGTTGACTAGCCTACACTGCCCACCCAAGCTTGGGCAGCTGCTCGTGCTCACATTGCCAAGTGTCTCAGGCTCTGCCGGCCAAAGGCCAAGGATCAACGAAAGCCCAGGCGTGGCTTCAGCTGCAGCTTCAGTTCTGGCTTTAGCTCAGGCTCTCAAAAATGCCCAGGCCCCTATGAAGGCTCCAGAGCAGAGGCCTCTGTCTGCCAACGTGAGGACAGAAGGACTGGTGTGACCCCCTGGACTGCCATCTGCATGGGGCTAGGGTCCTTCTGTGCTGTTTGTACGAATAAACCTGAGGCAGGAGGCACACACACACACACACACACACACACACACACACACACACAGAAATAGTACCAACCATAACTAAATCCATCCAGAAAATAGAAAAGAATTCTTTTCAACTTTTTCTGTTAAGCTACCATAACCCTGATACCCAAACCTGACAAAGATACTATAAGAAAAGAAATTTACAAACATCACTTATGAACATAAATGGAGAAATCATTAACAAAATATTAGCAAATCAAATCCAACAATAAAGCAAAAGGATAATACGTCATACCATTGTTTGAAAAACAGTGGAGTTCACCACAGTGGTAGACAGAAGCATGGCCCTCCAAAACTGTCTGTATCCTAGTCCCTGCAACCTGAGATTACCATACGTACGTGGCAAAGGGAGATTAAGGTAACAAATGGAATTAAGTTTGTTAATCAGCTGACCTTAAAATAGGGAGATTATCCCGGCTTATCTGGGTGGGCCCCATGCAATCGCAGGGATTGCAGGTGTGGAAGAAGAGGCAGAGGAGTGTTCGAGTGATGTGATGTGAAAAGGACTCCACTAACCAGTCGTGGCTTTGGAGAAGGAAGGGGGCCATGAGACAAGGAATGCAGGAGGTCTCTAGAAATTGGAAAAGGCACAAAAACAGATTTCCCTTAGAGCTTCCAGAAAAGAACACAGTCCTGCTAACACCTTGATTTTAGCCCAGTGAACCTCATTTTGGACTTCTGAACTATAGAACCAAGCAATAATAAAATTGTGTTGTTATAAGTCAGTAACTCTGTGGTAATTTGTTACAGCGGCAATAAGAAATGAATATATCACATTAACAGAATTTTTAAAGCTATATAATCATCTTAATATTAATAGATGCAGAAAAAGCATTTGACAAAACTCAATATTTCATAAAAGCATTTGTTTTTAAACCACAACTAGAAATAGTAGACTTCAAGACAAAAGCACGATCAGATAAAAAAGGAAAGATTTAATGATGATAAAAGAGTCAATCTACCAGAAGATATAAAATTCTAAATCTCTATAAAACTAATAATATAGCCTCAGAAAAGCAAAAACTGGCAGATATAAAAGGAAAAATAAATAAATCTATAACCACAATGGATGGATGTTTTCAACACCTCTCTCTCAGTACCATTTAGAAATAGTAAATACAACATAAGAAAGAATGTGAAACATTTGAAAATTAAGATTAACAAACTTGAATTAATGGACACATAAAGAAGATTCTTCCCCCAAATTTTAGAATATGCTTCTCTTCAAGTATACATGAAACTAATATTGAACATATGTTGAGACATAAAGACTCAACAAATTCAAACAATTAAAATAATATAATCCCTGACAAGAGAAGAATTAAACTAGAAATGAATTTCAAAATATATTTTTAAAAAATACCCAGATGTTTGAAAATTGGGCTATACATTTGTAAACACACATGGGTGAAAGAAAGAAATCGCAATTGAAATTAGAGAATATTTTGAACTGAATTATAATGAAAATACTTCAACTTTTGTGTGCCATTGAAGTTGTGCTTGGAAGGGAAATTGGTAGCCGTAAATGAATATTTCAGATAAGAAAAAGGTGAGATAATAAATGATCTCGGCCGGGCGCGGTGGTCACACCTGTAATCCTAGCACTCTGGGAGGCCGAGGCAGGTGGATCACTCGAGGTCAGGAGTTCGAAACCAGCTTGAGCAAGAGTGAGACCCCGTCTCTACTAAAAAAAGAAAGAAATTAATCGGACAACTAAAAATATATAGAAAAATTAGCCAGGCACGGTGGTGCACGCCTGCAGTCCCAGCTACTCAGGAGGCTGAGGCAGGAGGATCTCTTGAGCCCAGGGGTTAGAGGTTGCTGTGAGCTAGGCTGACTCCACGGCCCTCTAGCCTGGGCAACAGTGTGAGACTCTGTCCAAAAAAAAAAAAAAAAAAAAAGAAAAATAAATATAAATATAAAATAAATGATCTAAATATCTATCTTAAAATGTTAGGTAAGAAAGAGCAGGTTAAACCCAAAGAATGAATGAAGGAAGGAAGATATAAAAAGCAGAAATTAATGAATTAGAAAATGAATGTGCCATAGATAAAACAGCAAAGTCAAAAGTTGGTTCTTTAAAAAGACTAATGCGATTGATAAACACCCTAACTTGACTGATTAAGGAAAAAAAAGTAAATGTAAAAAAGAAATGAACAGTATCAGAAATAAAAAGCAGACAGTACAGCTCTTATAGACACTAACAAAAAGGCATGAACAACTCTTTGCCAATAAATGTAAAAATTTAAATACCATGACTAAAAACACGGCACACAAAATGGACACAAGAAGAAATAGAAAATCTGGTGTCATACATAATGTAAAGAAATTCATCCATAATTGAAACACTTCCTACAAAGAAAATAGGAGGTTCAGATGGCTTGACCAGTGAATGCTTCCAAATATTTTAAAGAAAAAACAAGCCTACACAAACCCTTTCAGAGAATGACCAAAGTGGAAACAATTTTCTTCTCATTTTATAAGGCCAGCATAACTCTGATACCAAATCTGACAAGGACATTTCAAAAAAAGAAAAGTACAGGCTCTCTTGTGAACATGGATGTAAAAATCCTAAACAAAATGTTATCAAATCAAATTCAGTGATATATAAAAAGCTGAGTTTATTCCAAGCCTGCAAGTTTTGTTTAACATCATCTTGAATGGTGAAATATTGAACACTTTTATCATGAGATTGGGAACAAGAATACACTATCATCATGATTTCTACCCAACACAATCAGACAAGGGAAAGAATTAAAAAGTAGAATGACTAGAGAGGAGAAAAAAAAATTACTCACAGGCAACACGATTTTGTGTGTAGAAAATCCAAAAGGATCTCCCTATAAACTATTAGAATTAATAAGTAAATTTAGTAAGATCAGTGGCTACAAGGTCAGTGTGCAATAACAGTTATATTTCTTCAGACTAGAAACAAGCAACTAGAAAATGAACTTAAAAATTTATACCATTTACTGCATCATCAAAAATATCCGTGAATACTCAGAAATATATCCAGTAAAAGATACTCAAGACTCTACAAAAATCTTCCAAGCACTGTTAAGAGAAAGTGAATTTTCTCCCTCTGAGTGGGGGACGGGAGAGAGAGAGTGGGGTTGGAACAGTGGTCACATGTGCAAACACTGTCTGACACATCAATATTCAGCATTTACATTATTATGACCATGTAAATATCTACATACAGCATACTATAATCACATTTACTTTTTTGTACAGATTTTCCACATGGAGTTAGCATTTGCTTAGTTTTCTGCATACCTTTTACTAAATAGTCCTCCAGACTCCTCCCTGGCACTAGAAAATTCCCTCAATAATATCAACCGTATCAGGTAACCACTTTATCGGTTCCATTTTATTTTTCCCTTTGACGCGCCTCCCGGACAGGTCTGCCCCACTCCCGTCTGGGCTGTGTTCATCCCGCTCACTGCACAGCCATTCTCCAGACACACCCCATTAATCTGCTCCGAGCAATTCCCTTTGTCCCTCCTTTGTGCAGGAGCTTCCCGGTCCCCAGGTACCTCTTTCTTGGTCTGCAGCCCGCACTGGGTGGAGCACTCCGCCAGGGAGATGACTCATGAGAGGTAGAGTTTCTTTGAGACCTTGAATGCTTCTAAATGTTCTTATGTTGCTTTCACCCTTGATTGAGATTTGAACAGAGCATAGACCTGCAGGTTGGAAATAATTTTCCTGCAGAATGTGAAGACGTGGCTCCACCGTGTTCTCACTCCCAGTGCTGCTGTGGAGTGTGAGTCCATTCTGATTCCCAATCCTTTGCAGGTGACTTGTACTATTTCATCTCTGGAGGACCTGTTTGTCTCTAGTGCTCTGAAATGCATAATCATGAGCCTTGGAATTGGTCTGTTTTCCTTCATTGCTCTGTGAGTGTCCCACAATCCTGGGAAATTTAATTAAATGATGTCTTCAATAATTTAATCCTTAGCAGATTCTGGCACGAACTAGGCACTGTGATAGTATTTGTTAGTATTATTATTCTCTTCCTGGAGCTCCTGTAGGTCAAGCATTTCCCTCAAGTCTGGGGATCTTTGGAAGTCCTCTCTGTTTAAGACTGAGATACTAAGATGCTGTATTAGTTACCTATGACAGTGTATACAGTACCTCTGAACTTGGCAGCTTCAAACACTGAGATTTTGTGACCTCAATGTCTCAGGGTCAGGAATTTAGGAATGGTTTCAGTGGGTGGTTCTGGCTCAGGTTCTTTCAGGAGGTTGCAGTCAAGGACTCAGCCAGGGCTACAGCATCTGCAGAAGGACCTGCTTCCATGACAGCCCCGCACATGGCTGGGGCAGGGGGGCTCAGTCACTCAGAGGGGGGCCTGGGGTCTTTACAGCATGGCAGCTGGCTCTGCCGGAGCAAGTGACCCGAGAAAGAATAGGAGGAGGCTATGATGCCTCTTATATCCTAATCTCGAATGTCACACACCGTCATTTCTGCCACATTCTGTGAGAAGAGAGTCATTAAGGATAGCTCCCACTTAAGAGGATGGGAATCAGGCTCTACCATTTGAAGTTAGGAGCTCCAAAGAATTCATGGACATTTTTTAAAACCATCACAAATGCCATTTGCAAATTGTGCGTGTGTGCCTGTGTGAAGGGAGGCATTGACTGGTCGGTTTCCAGAGGTGGTCACGTGGAATGCTGGCCCTCTCACTGGGGTGCTGTCCACAAATAGTACCTATGGGTCTTTTTTCTTGATCAGTTTTCTCAGAGAAGAGTCCTCCAATTCTTGCTTGGATGATAAAACCCAGACTGCTATGTTTGGGGAGTTAAGTGACATCAGGGTGTGGGGTGGTCTCACCATTCAGTATGCAGATTGTATTTTTAAAAACCTTTCCTTGGTCGGGTGCGGTGGCTCACGCCTGTAATCCTAGCTCTCTGGGAGGCTGAGGCGGGTGGATTGTTTGAATTCAGGAGTTCGAGACCAGCCTGAGCAAGAGCGAGACCCCGTCTCTATCAAAAATAGAAAGAAATTAATTGGACAGCTAAAAAATATAGAAAAAATTAGCCGGGCATGGTGGCGCATGCCTGTAGTCCCAGCTACTTGGAAGGCTGAGGCAGTAGGATTGCTTGAGCCCAGGAGTTTGAGATTACTGTGAGCGAGGCTGACGCCACGGCACTCTAGCCAGGGCAACATAGTGAGACTCTATCTCAAAAAAAAAAAAAAAAAAAATCTTTCCTTAATTTTTTAAGCCATTAATTTCCTTCATGGGATTTGAACTGGTTTGCAGGCTATCTTGAATGGGAGGTTTTCTTGTTCTTTCCCTCTGCTGTTTGGGTCCCCTTTCTTGTCTACTGCTGTTGCTTCTCCCCAGTCCCCAGAACCCCCAGACTGGGGTTGGGTTTTGTACTGGTGACTCAGGGCTCCTGCCATATGGTGGTCCCAGAATAAATAGCCAAGCTCACTGAGCCAGTGGGTGGGTTGGCTCCACGGCGCTAAT